>CM073773.1:114129809-114230720 GCA_037158775.1 Hetaerina titia | reverse complement strand
ATCTGATGAACTAGGCATCCCTAAGAGTAATGTGCATAGACTTGTGCCCGCAAACATGGGCATAAGAAAGGTGTGTGCGAAGTTGGTGCCGCGAGTGCTCTCCGGCGAACAAAAGGACACTCACACGCCGATCTACTATGAACTTTTCGACCCTGCCTTAGCCACCCTACAGCCCTGACGTTGCCCCACCAGACTTCTTCCTCTTCTCTTGCCTCAAATGCGTGCTGAAAGGACGTCACCACGGCTCTGTGGAAGCGTTACAACAGGCCGTGACGAGGGAGCTAAGCAGCATTCCGGGCGCCGCATTCCTGAAGGCGTACAAGGCGTGGATAACTCGCTGGTTGGCACAGAGGTGTGTGGACGCACAAGGGTGCTACTACGAAGACTTGAGAGTGAATGTATCAATTCTGACAATACATTTTTTTAATAGACTCAGTCCTACTACTTTTGGGACAGACTTTTTATTAGTCGTTATATGTTGCTTTATGCATCATGCCAGGTGGAATTCTAGGAAACATGTGGAAGTATTCGTGGAAAGTATACCGGTACTATGATCGCGCAGACGAAGCAGGAGAGAGGCTTGGAAATTCAGAAACTGCGAAATCCCGAATAGGAGGGACCCTAATGTGAATAAAAGAATTTGCAAGGCGGGAATTTTGTGGGAAGGGTGAGGGGGAGAGGGGGAAGGTGATGGAAAGACGCACGAAATTATTTCCGTATTGGGAGCAGAGTTCCGTATCGGGAGACGCGAGAGAGCTGCCACAGAAACCACTAGCGCCGCGGATAAAAACGGCGGCTGAAGAGGTCCCATTAGTGTATCTGCCTCGCGTCTCTCACCCGCCCCTTCCCTGCATCCCTCCCCCCCCTTTCGCCCTCTCCCCCTTACATCCCCCCTTCCCCCTTTCACCCCCGCCCCCTCCGCCCGCTTGAATACGCCCATCTCGATGAAGAAAGCTCGAGCGAAAAAAATATGAGACTGCGAAATCGCACCAACTCGGTTAAAATTGCTCTGCGAAGTCAAACGGACGTTCTTTTCCGCCAGCGTCCCTCTATTTCCCCTCCTCTCCTCCACCTCCGCAACTGTCGCGCCTCTCATCCCCTCGCTGTCTGAGGGCATTACACCCTGGCCCACATGCCCGAAATTCCATCGCCGCCCCCTTTGTTCCCCGAAGAGATCCTGTAGAAATGTTAAATGCACGGTGAGGATTAATCCGCGCCTCCCAACTTCTTTATCGAGACTGAGAGAGGGCGTAAATAAAAGGAGCTTGGTTCGCTTCGCCTTCCCGTCCAACGTCAGATTTCTTTGTATCTCAAAGAGCGCCCACACCGTTTCTAGGAGAAGTTGCGATCCCCACTCCCCTTTCATTCTTCCTTGATGAAGACTATAAATACGGAGCAGGACGAATTTTACCACCAGGATTTATAATATGTTTGCGGATTTCAGGTACGCAAATTGACAAGAACAGTTTACGTATCTCGGAAGTGTTTTTTTTACCAACACGGTCAAAGTAGTAGGGACGTAAGGAGAAGAATTGCGCTAGGCGAGGAGGCTTTCTCAAGGAGGAGGGAGTTGATGACGGGGACGTTGAGTAGGGATGTTAAGAAAAGACTTGTAAAAACTCTTATCTGGAGCGTACCTACGTATGGTGCGGAAACGTGGTCGCTGAAGCAGGAGGATAGACGTAGATTGGAGGCTTTTGAAATGTGGGTGTGGAGAAGAATGGAGAAGGTGAAATGGACCGAAAGGAAAACAAATGAGGAAGTACTGGAGATGGTGGGTGAGGAAAGGGGTTTGTTGAGAGAAATCCTATGGAGGCAGGAAAAATGGATGAAAGGCGTTTTGAGCGGTAGTGGAATGTTGAAGAAGGTAATAGAGGGGAGAATGTTGGGCAAGCGAGGTAAGGGCAGGAACAGGATAGGGTTGTTGGACGGGATGAAGGGAGGAAAGAAGTACACCGAGATGAAGAGGGACCTGATGTAGATTGGGTTGCTGGATTGGGTTTTGTTAGGAGGAACAAAATATATTTATCTGGTAGTTGTGTCCATCCAAAAACCTACCTTAACCGGTAGATTACCTAATCATAATAAATTGAAAAGATGAATTTAACATCCTGTCCAATGTTCTGTAACGAGCAAGCAGTTGGGTTGTTTTTGAGAAACAACCATCAGGGTGGAAAACTGGTAAAACTTTTTCATTCCATCTTGGTTTTGCTTTACAGGATTTATTTTATCTTTAATACGATGATCTAGGATTTCCTTCCTTTTTATTGAAATATTTGAAATTCATTTAAAGAAAAATGAATCCGCAATTAGTGACAGAAAATTACGAATCAGACCCGGCTTGCAGAGGCAAAAATACCCTTTTCCATGAGGACAGCACACCTGACCCCAAAAGTGTCTAGATGATAGAATCATTGAGGGATTTTCGCCTACTAAAAAAGTACACTGTGAATTTACACCCCATTTCCCGGATTTCGCTCTCTCGCATTTCCACATTCTCCGAAAACTCGAAATTTTTCTCCTTGGTCAACGGTTTTCGTCCAATCGAGAAGCAATTGTGGCACCAGACGAGTACTTTGCAGCACTCACGGAAAAACACTTCAGAGACGGGATAATCATCAGCGACCTCTCTGATTGTGATTCGGCGCTTATTCATACCATTTCTTATACTTTTTCCACGGTTGTGAAAATTCCACACACTTTGTTACACTTTATTTCATTGATACGCAAGATTTGATACAAATTCTTTGATCCATTTTTTCTATCATACGAAAATCGCCGAGCTCATAAGAAAACGTCTGGCCTTAGCGGTTGCCACATACAAAGTAAACAATGAAGGCAGCTGAAAATTGTCTCATAATTTAGGAGCATGTATACCAACATAATAAAAATACAACTTTACAATCGGACTCTCCAAACCCGCGAAATTTAAAAATTCCGGTTATTTTCTGAACACATCTCGTATTCAATATTTGTTTTAAATATCTAGGATTTAACACTGTGATGTTTTGAGAAGATAGCACAGTTTTAAATTACACAAAAAAATCTGCATGCTCAAAGAATAATATATGCAGTGCTACACTTACACTATATTACGCCAAAGTTTCACAGCTCAATCCACACAAGGCAATGTTGCTTTTCACTAAAATTATACCACACCACAAATGAATGAATTTTGTCCAAAAAAGAATCATTTAATAAACAAATCTTCCATATGAAAAGTATCATTCAATTTGAATGATTCCCTCTGGACACATTCCTGTGTGCTGCAGTATTCTAAATATTGCTTAATTCATTAAAAACTAAGATTTTGAATAAACATTAATACTCCTTCTTCTCATTCAATTAAAGTCCACCTTTCTGAAAATTAATAATTTGAAAAACCTCACTTGTATTTCACAAAATATATGGACACTAACTTTTTGGGAAAATGTTCCCACAAAATCCTCTAATAGCTGTAAAAATAATGATACACTTGAAAGCCAAGGGAAAAAAATAGCTTACCTTTCACCATATCATCGTCTTCCATTAAAAGATCCAATTGTAGTAACATTCTTTCGGCCTTTTTATGTTTTCCACCTTTGAAGTGTATGTTCAGCTGCCCTTGTGAGGTAGCTCCAATATTGCACAGCTCACAAAAGAATCTATAATTGAGAAATTAGAGTATATTAGAATCTGCAAATTGAACAATGTACAACAGTAAGTGTTAGCAGTTTTCAGGGGAGGCGACCAACAACTGAGGTCATTACATATATAAGGAAGGGTGGGAAAGGATGAAGGGCGGAGAGAAACCTGGCATCGGTATTAGCCTACCCTTAACGATAGGTGCCAAGGGGTCCACAGTTGAATGTCCCATCCAACAGATGGCGTACTCACTCAAAGTGCTCTCCACAAAGCACCTCAAGCAGGGATCAGGGTAACACTGAAAAAATATGCGGCCTCCGGGATTTGAACCCAGACCCTCTGATTGGGAAGCTAGTACACCAGCCACTGCATCATTCTCATCCCTTTCTATCTTCCCATCATTCTCCCTCTTTCCTCAATTCCCTTCATCCCCTCCAACTATATCCTGTTCCTGCCCTTTCCTCGCTTGCCCAACATTCTCCTCTCTATTACCATCTTCAACATCCCACTGCCACTCAATACGCCTTTCATCCATTTTTCCTGCCTCCACAGGATTTCTCTCAACAAACCCCTGTCCTCGCCCACTAAACCCAGCACTTCCTCATTTGTTTTCCTTCCTGTTCACTTCACCTTCTCCATTCTTCTCCACACCCACATTTCAAAAGCCTCCAATCTACGTCTATCCTCCTGCTTCAATGACCACGTTTCCGCACCATATATAGCTACGCTCCATATCAGAGTTTTTACGAGTCTTGTCTTAACATCCCTACTCAACGTCCCCATCATCAACTCCCTCCTCCTTGAGAAAGCCTCCTTGCCTAGCGCAATTCTTCTCCTTACGTCCCTACTACTTTGACCGTATTGGTCCAAAACATATATATACATATAACATTTTATATATATAAAGTCACTTTCTTGAAAATCCCACGAACATGCATAATAATGTAAATGGACTAATTAGTCGACACAAACACAGAAACTGAAACACATACGAGGTGTATTCTTAAAATAAGTACCCATCATCTATGCCCATCATCGTCTTTCAGTGACCATGTTCCCACACCATACATAACAATGCTCCATGTCAAAGTTTTGACAAGCCTTTTCTTAACATCCTTACTCAATGTCCGTCATTAATTCCCTCCTTGTGAAAACCTCTTTGCCTGGTGCAATTCTTCTCCATACGCCCATATTACTTTGACCATTTTGGTCCAAAACACTACTGAGATACATAAATGTTCCACCCGCTATATATTATCTTCTATTTCAATGTTTAACTTAGCTGTTCTCTTTCTCAAAACAATGTAAACTTTTTTCAGATTAATTGATTCTCATCCTATGCCTATCACAATGACTTTCCCATGGACTCAGAAATGCCTGCAACCTTTGACTGACTGGCAAGCTGAAGCTTGATCATCCAAAACATAATCAAGTTTATGAATTCTCTACCGACTTTCATTCTTATTTCCAGTACATCATACTCCTCTTTTACCATTTCCTGTACATATGTTTACCATGTTGTACAAGTATGTTGAAAAGCACAGGTTATATTGGGCACCTCTGTCTCATCTCTAATCCTAACACTGACCATTCCTCCACACTCGCCATCCAACACTTACACCTGAGAAGTTTGTGATATGCAGAAATTGCGGATAAGTCACCTCTCCCTCCAATTTACTCTCCTGTTTTATACAATTCATTCATTAATTTTATGTAATTAACTCTATTAAATTCCTCCTGGAATCTACAAAACAAACAATTGCATTTCGATTTAATTCTATGTTCCTTCCAACTAGTGATCTCATAACTGATATGTGCCCTATAATATAATGTAATGTAATTAAATCCCTTGTATTCCCATTTTTCTTCTCTTGTACCAGTCTACCGGTACTCACTCATAATTTCCTCTATTGCATCAAAGTAATCATTTCTTTTCATCCAGGTTAGTGCTTCTACATTCCATTTCCTTAACCTTTTTCCCTGCTTTATCCTCTTTGATCTGATGTTATACTTCATTAGTTTTAATTTATGATCTGGATCCACATCAGCTTATGGGAAGCTGTGCAAATTGAAGACACAGTTCCTAAACCGGTGCCTAACCAGAATACAATCTATCTACTACCTTTCTGAGTCACCCGGCATTTTCCATGCATACCTACACCTTTTGTGGGGCCTAAACCATGTGTTTGTGATGACTAACCCCTGTCTCTTGCTGAACTCAATCACTTTCTCTTCGCGGTCATTCCTCGTGCCTAAACCATCATCCCCGACCTCATCAACCATCTCTTTCTTCACTTACTATTGCATTCAATTCCAATTAATATTATGGCAACTCCTCATTGGCTCTTGTCCCCACCCCACCCATGTATATTATTCTATAATTTGTCTGTCCTACAGACAAATTAGAGAATATTAAGCGCTACACATTGTCCTGATGTTCCATGTTCCTATTCTATCTAATTTCATCTTCTTCTGCATCTTCTGTCCTGCTGCGGTTATTATTCCCCTGCAAGGGTTTCGTGGGATGACGACTGCGGAAGCCTTGCCTCCGCCACTGCCGGGCACGACACACGGCCACTTGGGCCGAGTCCCGTAGTTGCCAGAACTCATATTCTCAATAGTGCCCATCATTACATTCTTGGGAATGATAATTGAGGTGGTTTCCCATTGCCTTCCTCAATAGTATTTTTAACCTGACACCATCACTTAATGGCCGCCCCACTGGGGTCAGACGCCATTGCAGCCGCCTCACTGAGGAACAGACGCTGCATGGACTACCTTTCTTCTGGCTCCTAACCTTCGACCTATCTGGTATGGATCATCCTACCAGGAGCAATTATTATTACTCCCGCCAGCACAGCTCTAGGGGTCATCGGAATGATCGGTCAGCATTTGTTATCATAATATTATAACAAATTTATTTCAAAAAATAATATACTAAATATTACTAAAAAATTTATTCCACTGGTAAATGGTAAATTGACATGCTTTTCAGAATTATTGGCGGTGTGCTTAAGTGTGGGCATTCTATAATTAAACTGGCAGGAAACAGTACAAAGAAATGACACTGCACTGACTACTTTGCTCAACCTACAGCTCACCTGCCTCTCTTCCTCTCAAGATCTCTTCGTTTTTCAGAAGGCTTCTCTGGACTATGAACCATTAGCTCTGAACTCAATAAATCATGATAAAATATCGGCTCAGAGGGTCTGCTGCTATAGACTCCTTCCATGGGAGGGCTGAAATGAAAATAAATAAGGGAATAAAATATAGTTTATACTACCAATGAAATGAAAAATGCATACCTAGTAGACAATTTTTAATAACTATTTTATGGGTAAACTCTCACACAAGTAAACAGTTTTTTTAAATGAACAAATGCTACATAGTATTTTGCCCACTTAAATCTTTAATACTGCCCTAGCTTTCGGATTTGAGCCCCTCACAAATGTAAAAATATTTCCTTATCCAGGATTTGAACACCAGATCAACTTGCCGGGTAAAAGCTCTACCAATTAATCTAATAAGGATACCTAATTTACCTTGAAATCTGCGACTTATAAAGCGCCCAAGTGCTCCAATTGCTTGACCCAGAGATGGTGTTATAGTCACATTTGTGATCTGCTCAAATCCACCTTACCCACCTTTCCTATGTTCGTCTTTTATGTGTTTTCCTATCCCCTTTCCTTATATCAATTTCTATGTATATATATATATATATTTTTACACATTCAAATATGAAATCCCACCATACGGCGCACAAATATTCATTCAAACATAGAAATAGGTGTAAGGAAAGGAGATAGGAAAACACATAAAAGGCAAACACAGGACATGTGGGAAAGGTGGTTTTTGAGCAGATCACAAATGTAAAAATATTTCCTTAACCGGGAAGCCGCCTTCCCCACATGTCTGGTGTTCGCTTTTTATGTGTTTTCCTATCCCCTTTCCTTATACCTATTTCTATGTTTGAATAAATAAATAAATAAATAAATATATATATATATATATCGCGGGTCGCAGTGGTCTAGCGGGTAGAGCGTTGGACTGCTGACCGGAGGGTCCCGGGTTCGATTCCCGGGCAAGGCACTTTGGGCACCTGCAGCTCCACCCAAGCTAGTTGATTTTTCGGGGTACCAGATCTTCCTGGGAAACCATAACCGGCACAGGGAAAGGAACTGGCTCCCCTACCCTGATGTGTGAATATTCACACGCCGTCGGGCTTGGTACATGGGTGAGCTCTACCATCACCTACTAAACCGACCTTCGGGTTGATTACTGTGTTTATGGTTTTTATATATATATCGATGATGCGGAAGTACTCACGAGAGCAATATAACTTTTGGACGGCACAATAGAACACAGAATAAAACAGATAACACGATTTGAACGACACGTGTTATCTGTTTATATATATATATATATATATATATATATATATATATATATATATATATATATATATATATATATATATATATATACATATATATACATATATATACATACATACTATATACGTTAAAAATATAACATTGGCATTATGGGGGTATGGAGGAGACATTTTTGAAATGCGGATGGGTAAGAAGAAGCAGGGAGAAAGTGATTGGACAGAGAGAATGATTAAAAGTTGACATTTAGATGTGATAGGGGAAGACAAGCAGTTGCTCAGTAAACTTTGAAAATTGCAGATAAAATAGGTTGAGGAGATATTGATAAATATAGGGACGTCAAAGATAATCACGGAAAGGAGAATGCGAGGAAAATGAGGGAGGGGAAGTGATAGAATAAGCTTTTTTTTAACTGGATGAAGACCTGCAGAAGGTATGAAAAACTAAAGGAATTTTAGCCAAGCAAATTAAAAGAATTTCAAGAAACTGGGGGAGATGCCGCAAGAATCACTTTTAACGGAGTTATGCGCTAATATGCATTTCAATTCAAATTGCATTGAAATGAGAAGTCCATGTAGTGCATATGATGCAACAGTTGTTAGAGAAACATACATTTAGGTTATATGCAAATTACCTGAAATGATGGAAATAGTAAAGCAGCTTGAAGACCATAGGAAATCCTATCTTTGTTATTTATTTTTCTATACTAAATTTTGTAAAATATCTATTTAAATGTGTTACTGAATAAACTAATATAAATAATTAATTAAATTTATTTTCCATTTTTAGTTTCACTTAGTTCATTTTTAGTTAACTGCTCCTGTTATATAAATGCTAAATGACTGCTCACTTGTAAATGAATTTATTCTGGTTTAACTTTGTGGAAACATTCTATACTAATAATAATAAGGAAAGGTGTTGAAGCACCCCAATCACCTTTGCTTTTTTTTATTGCAGAAGCAAAGACAAAAAGACATAGCATATAAAAAATATACAGTATGATATGTTGAGGGGGTTCCTGCTCACGCTTAATCCCGCTTTAGTATTCTGATGTAATTAACATCAATTACACAACATGAGAAAGAAATATCAAATAAGATGACACAATAGAATTGAATTACAAAATTGATGCTGGACTCGAATTTAGTACAATTAGAGACAATAAGTTGTCTAAGGAATAAATATATTATTTTATGAACACACTTCAATTTACCAAGTCATACAAGAGTTTTTTGATCGCACACTAGGAAAAAATATTACGCGTTAACTTAAAATAGCAATTAGATACAATTTACTTAAACAATAAAACATACAATACAATTACTAATTCTATCAAACCTTATTGTACCATTATCAAATTTCATTGTACCATTTTAAATAATTGGTTGCAGTTATGCTTATGGCAAAATAGCACAATCTCATGCATCTCGCTTTTCTTACAAGTCATGCTATGCCAAATTTCATGTCTGGGTTTTTCATGCTGTAGGCACTCCTCTATTTTATGCTTAGCTGTGTCTTCTGTTAGGCAGGTACTACATTGATTAGTCCTTGATTTTCCCATTTTATTGAGGTAATGTTCAGAATTTCCGTGGCCTGATGGGAGTTGTGTCACTTTTTTAGTTAGCTTAAATTTTATCTTTAGCCTTTCAATGACTTCTGGCAACATTTCTCTAGAGTGAATACCTTTATCAGAATTCTGCCAGTTTTTATTCCACTGATGAATTGTTTGTTCACTGAGTATTTCTTTTAATTGTCTTTTGTTTAGGGCGTGATTTTGTTCGATCTCGGAGTTGAAGTATTTTGTGCCTTGGCCCGATTTGACTTCAATTATACTAATTCTCTCCGTGACCTCATTCTATATTATTATTCATGAACATTCTATATTATCAGATGCTGCTTAATATTGTTCCTCAATTAATATTGAATACTGACCATGTTTGAAGTAATATTTGTTCGCTGTATGGCGGGATTTCGTGTTTGAATATATATATATATATATAGATGATGCGGAAGCACTCATGAGAGCAATATGACTTTTCGGCCTACTCCAAGGCCTTCTTCAGGTCAGACTGAGACGTCTTGAGGGGAGAGTGTCTGGGGAGGGAAGGGGGGCGGAAGGTTTAGGGGCTGCTGGGAAGGGAATTAAAGATGGCGGTTAAGGGTGGAAATTTTAAATGATCGGAAATATACATCTACATCTACATAAATACCCTGCGAGCCACCAAAAAGGTGTGTGGCAGGGGGTGTAGCACCATGAGGGAAGGGTAAGGGTTGATGGGGTTGGGGGTTAGGTGAGGAAAGGTGGGGGGAACCTGTAAGAAAAAATATATACATATATACATAATCACACACACACACACACACACACACACACACACACATTATATATATATATATATATATTAAAATATACATATATATATATAGTTATATATACACATACATACACACATATCCTCACGCAGTCCCTAACCTGTACGTTAATACTTATTGTAATGAACTATGTCCTGGGGAATTTCGGCTACAAGCATTCTGGTCCCTTATCGTTCTTGGAAAAAATGACATTTTAAACCTGTCAGTCTTGCAGTCTATCTCTCTAGTCTTATATTCGTGATCCCTTCGACCGTAATACGTTGGGGTTCGTATTATATCCTTGATGTCATCGGAAAAGGGCCCATCTTTAAATGTTTTTAATAAGTTTAATCTATATTGGAAACGCCGCTGTGTAAGAGAATCCCAACCTAAATTGTCTAGCAAAGTGGATACGCTGCTGAGTTGGTCATAACAATGTTTGACAAATTTAGCCCCCCTCCACTGAACTCGATCTAATTCCGAAACCAAATTTATATCATGAGGATCCCATATACTGGCAGCATACTCTATGTGGGGCCTGACCAAGGCAAGGAAACGTCGTTCTTTCACCTTTTCGTCGCATTTACCTAGCACTCTTTTCACAAATCCCAATTTTTTATTAGCACGACCGCATATTTCTCGTATGTGTTTTCCCCAGGACAGATCGTGAGTAATTGTTACACCCAAGTATTTAAAGGAATCTACCCTCGCGATTTTGGTTTGTTTTACTTTGTAACTATAAGGGAGGGAATTATTCTTTTCCCAAAAATGTATTACTACGCATTTTTTAAAATGTAATTCCAATTGCCATGTATCGCACCAATTTTGAACTACATCTAAGTCGTTGGCTAACACAACTCTGTCTTTGTGACTTCAGATGTCCCCATAAATTACTGCATCATCGGCGAAAAGACGGAGCTTGCTATTAACTATGGTACTGAGGTCATTTATGTAAATAAGGAAAAGGAGGGGACCTATGACACTTCCTTGTGGTACACCCGACGTGACCTTGACAGTATCAGATGATACACCATCCAGGACGACTGTTTGGACACGATCACTTAAGAATTGTTTAATCCAGTTAATAATACTTTCGTGTATTCCATAGGATTCCAATTTTGCCAGTAATATAGGATGTATGCCGATTCGCGATTTCTCACCCCTATGCTGGTGGCTGAATCGGGTAGAGATTCTAGAATTGTTAGGGAAAAGCATTCGTCAAATGATAGGTTGTGTGAAATTGCATGTAAAGGGATAGGAAGAGAAGAGAGTGAAGCAGAATTACAGGAGTAGCAGTGATTGTTCATTCGAATGGATAAGGGGGTAATGCATTCGCCTATGTTGAATGAAGTGCATTGTTTGCAAGACAAAAGATAGATAATATTTTTTGAGAGACAATTAGCGTGGGAACGGGGTGAAGGGACAATGAGGGGATGTGGGGAGAGGGGAGCAGATCTGATGAGCAGACATGTTTTACATCGGGGGCAATTGCAAGTTGGGGAAATATGAGGAAATTTGTCAGGGCGGGTTGCCAAAGGGTTGGTGGATCTCAGAAGGTTTCTGAGATTGGCTGGTCGTCTGTAAGCAACAGAGGGGCATTGGGACAGTAAGGATGAGGTCGCATCATTGTCGTGTAAAATAAGATAAAGTTCTTTAAGAAAGGTTTTCTGTCTGTGGGATCCGGGGAAATAGGTTGTGCAAAGGTTGAGTCCAGCGTCAGATATGGGGTTGTTATTCTGTGGTGTGTGTGGTCAGGTGGAACGGTAGATTTTATCCTGTAGGAGCTTTTCTGGGTAACCGCATTTGTGGAGTGCATGGTGTAGATTGTGGATGCATTTGTTGAGGATAGCTGTAGTGTTGCAAATCCGATGTCTGCAGATAGAGAGAGAGTTGGGAATTGAGTGTTTGGTGTGAGAAGGATGACTGTTAATAATGTTAAGTGTAAATATTGTTGTTGGAGTATAATGTTAAGTGTAAATATTGTTGTTGATCAGTGGCTTTGATGTGTACTGAAGTGGTGAATTTGTTATTGTGAAGTGAGATGTTTGTGTCAAGAAAGGTGATGGTGGAGTCTGAAATGGAAGAAGTGAATTTAACAGTGAAAGAAGAATTTAAGGCCGATAAAAAATTGTCAAGAGACTCAGAGCTGTGTGTCCAGAGAATAAAAATGTCGTCAATGTAGCGGACCCAGAAAAGAGGTTGGAAGGGTTGCTATGAAAGGAAATTCTCTTCAAGGTGGCCCATGAAGAGATTGGCGTACGATGACACCATCCTTGTTCCCATCATTGTGCCTTTTGTTTGAAGATAAAAACAGTTTCGGAAAGAGAATGCATTTTTGGTCAGGACAAAAGTGGCTAGATTCAGGAGAAATTCGGTCGAGGGGCACTGGGGTGGGGGGCGTAGAGAAAGATAGTGTCAGAGGGAGGATAGGCCTTCTGCATGGGGAATAGAAGTATAGAGGGAGGTGACGTCGATGGTGGCCATAAGCAGGATATGTGTCTTACGTGAAGGAGGGCAAGGATAGTACGATAGGTTGTAGGTGGTGGTCAAGGAATGCGGAGATTCTTTCAGTGGGAGAATTGAAACTAGAAACTATAGGGTGACAGGGGATGTTGGGTTTGTGCATTTTTCGGAGGAGATAAAACTGAGGTGTTCTGGGGTTTGGGGGTGAGAGTAGGGATATGTCTTGGGAGGTGAGACCTTCTTCTGGTCCAAATTGGAGGAGAAGAGACCGAATTTCCTTTTGGAAGGTTGGAGTAGGGTTGTCGGTGAGAGTGGTATAGGTGGATGTGTCATTGAGGTGACTGAGGGCCTTGGAAATATAGTCTTAGAAGCTAAACATCTGAGAGCTTGTCTCTCAGGGGGATAAAGGTTATCCGGTGGCTTCTGGGAATCTATGAATTTTTTATCGGAAATCTTTGTTAGGAAGAGATTAATAAAGATTTCTATTGGATTGTTGGATTATTGGAGAGACAAGCTCTGAAAAGTTTAGCGTTAAACAAAAATATAATTGTCACAAAGGTGGAAAAAGGGTCATCCATTGTCGTGCTAAACAAGAAAGACTATGATGCTGAGGCATTACGACAATTAAATGACCTTTCTTGCTATACCCCCCTGCCCCAAGATCCTAGTCCTTTATACCAATAGGATATTCTATCTTTTCTATACAATTTTGGTCCCGGAGAAGGTCTCTCTCGCAAAGATATATCCATTCTTTCTCCACCCAATCCTAAGGCCCCACATTTTTATTTGCTACCCAATATTCACAAAACCAATAACCCCGGAAGCCCCATTGTCTCTATCATCAACTCCCTCACTGAGCAAATCTCCGAATTTATAGACCACCACCTTCAACCCATAGCCACTTCACTCCCTTCTTACATCAAAGATTCGTACCACTTCCTGGAACGTGTACACTCAATCCCAATTCCCCACAGGACGACTATTCTCATGGCCACAATTGACGTTACATCTCGGTACACCTCCATTTCCCACAAAGAAGGCTTAGAAGCCTGAAATATTACCTCTCTCTACAGCCCACACCACACACTCCATCCACAGATTTTCTTATCGAACTGAGCCAACTCATCCTCACCAAAAATGCCTTCCAATTCAATGAGGAAATATATTTGCAAATAAAAGGTACTGCAATGGGCACGCATATCCATTCAAATACTAAGTCCTGCCATACAGCGCACAAATATTCATTCAGACATAGAAATAGGAATAAGGAAAGGGGATAGGAAAACACATAAAAGGCGAACACAGGACATGTGGGGAAGGCAGTTTTTGAGCAGATCACAAATGTAAAAATATTTCCTTAACCGGGATTTGAACACCGGACCTTCAAATATATATATATATATATATATATATATATATATATATATATATATATATATATATATATTGGAAGGACCGGATATTATATATATATATATTTTTTTAATAAGGTCTGTTTTTCAAAGAAAAAGTACAGGATTACCTCTTGAGTTTGAGCAACAAAATGAGGTCATGAAGTGCCACTGATTAACATAACTCCAGACGGCAGTTGACTGCATCATTTATTCTGCATGGTACACCAAAACTTCCAAAAGGTCTTACTGTATACAAATTGCTACCCAAAAGAGTTTCTCAGTAGCAAGTTGTTTCACAACAATGATGAAGTGAAAAATAGCTGCTGAAGAATGATTAAAGTGTCTGCCTCTTCAATCAATGGCCTGGTATCAAGTGCTAACAATACTGTCCACCTTTGGCAAGAGTTATGTGATCATAATTTTCTTCATATTAATAAGGAAAAAACAAATTTAATATACTTTGTAAACAAAAATAAGGCTCTAACAGATATTTCAGTGTCTTTTGAAATGTGATTATTCCTAGGAGTGATAATGCCTCCTTCCTGGGTGTTACCCTGGATAGTAGACTAAACTGGGATAGCCATATTTCTAGTTTACGCAGAAAGCTCTGTTCAGTGTGCTATTTGGTACGTTCTATCAGGCAAACTGTCAATAATGAAGTACTTGTGTCAATCTATTATGGTGAGTTTTACGCCATGTGATTTTTAGTATTCTTTTTTGGGGCCCATTACCCTGTGCTCATGTTGTATTTAAAATCCAAAGGAGGATACTAAGACTTAATGGGTAATGCACCCCTCAGAGCTCCATGCCGCCCTCTCTTCAAAAAACTTTGTATTCTCCCTCTTCCCTGTGTGTATATGCTAAGTGCTATTGTTTATGCTAAACGCCATATTTCATTATATGCCACTAACAATGGCATTCACAACCATTACACTAGGACCTGTAGTCATCTACGTGTGAACTACATAAGAACTTGCAAGTCCAGTTTTCCCCCCAGAACATGGGAATCGCATTGTATAATAACCTTCCTCAGGTTATCAAGAGTTGTGAAAAAATTTCCACTTTTAAATTTAAAGTGAGGGAGTTTTTCATGTTTCATTTATTCTACTCAGTTGATGAATTTCTGAGCATGTAACTATGTTTTCTATGTATATTCTCTTATGTTCTGATCATTGACATGCCGTATATCTTGGAACATGTATGTACCCAGATCCTCACGCAAATAAAAACTATTACTATTATTATTAAAGAATGATTGACTTCACAGGCTGATTTGTATGAAGTGGGTGCATGATAACTAGTTGAATAATATGATAAGTATTTAAACAAAAAACAGGAACGCTAGAAGAAAAAATGGCATCAAGTGTGAGTAAAATGGCAAAACAAAGTTTTGACAATATCTTCAGTAGTTTTTTTTACTTTGAAAAATAAATCTTACTAAAAAATAAACCCCTGTAAATAGCAGTTTCAAGATATATAAAGATTTCACAATTGAAAACTTCAGGTTATCCATTTTATAGGATGGAAAAGTCACTGGAAAGTTCATAAGTGAAGGGTCAAGGCCACACCCTCCACAATGAATATGGTTAAAGTCTATACTTTTAGAATTGATCAGATGTACTGTCACATAAATTGAGCTGTCTTCCTCCTTCAATGGACCCTCCCACACAATGTTTCCATAATTCAGGGGTGTCAGTGGCCATTTCTGTCTCAGGCATGAAACACAATTGGACCAGCTCTCATTTAAGAACTCACTCTCTCTTTTCGTCATATACAAGCTTGTACTTAGCTAAATGGGTGTATACACAGGGGTATATTTAACACTGTTCAGCCAAAATTTCCAACAGCACTTGAAAACATGCTGGTTCATTACATAGGTGTCAAGATTCAAATCATAAATAATAGTAGACCCCTTACTATAACAATAATGTAGGAAGGAAGGCAGAAGGTAATGGCCGGTGGGCACAAGTGTAAATTAAGAGATGTGAGCAAATGGTAGAGTAGAGAAAATACATGTGAAGGGTTGAAGGTCAGATCACTGTCCTGTGTTCCCCAAGAATGTAAGTCCGTTTGCTTCAAAGACAGGAATTGAGAAGGACCAAAGAGTCACTTATTCCTTCAACTTTACAAATCTAATGTAATATAGTACAAATGTAAATGGTCTATCTGATTCCTTCATTTAACCACATGTCAGGTGACATATTATGAGTTATACATTTTTTAATATTATAATTCTCATTAACAATTTTATTGATAAAACTTCTTGGGAATTAGGTAATACAGATTTTAAAAAAATTAAAGTTCAAAACAAAGATGTTTACCGTTTTTATGAGATTATCAATATCAAATTACTTCCCATGCTCAATATATTAAGTCTAAATAGCAATTGGACAATAAATTTGTCATAACAGAGGCTTAGCTCCATCCAATCTCTCTCACTCAGGATTGTAAAATTAACACAATAATCACTTCACGTTTTAATGCAAGGTTCTACAATTTTCTGATATTAATATGTATTCATTATTAAATACACCCATGTTTGCATGAGTGGAATATATATATTAAAAGTTTTCTCATGATTATGTGCCAACATTCCCCCTAGCTCTGCCTAACCTCCCATGCTAGGCAAAACCATTGCTCTCCAATTTTGGTTGCAAAACAATCACCATCATTCACACAGAAATCTATTTCACTTACTGCTTTAAATTTGGATGATACATTTAGCTATAGTTGAGCGCATCACCTATCAGAGTAACCTACCATAATAATTAAAGCCAAATATTAAAAAAAGGACAATAGTCCTACTCGTATCTGACAGATGTCTAAGTATAGACCAGCAGAAATTATATAAGATATAAGCAAGCAGAAGGACCATGTTTTGCCAAAAATTCCAAAGGAAATTTTATATTTCGATCATCAACTTACTCTCAAGTAGACTGATTATAAAGTAAAAATTATAAATATATAAAACTGATACATAATTAACTGATAAATCAAATCATATGATAATAGAATTCATACTTACAATCTCTGCCATTTGCAAGTCAACTTGTTGTAGTATCCAGATCTTAGGGGCTGCAAACCATTTACAACCCTTTGATGGTTTCTACCCCTGTAGTGCTGTTGAGCATGCAGATGTGACGTGAATGATAAATCACACCACTCACAATAGAGCTTCTTGTCACCGGGAGTCTAAAATACAACAATTTAAACCTGAATGTTAATTAATCTCCATTTAAAATAAGGAATCCAAGTAAACATGTTACCATCATAGAGTCACAGCACCCACAATGCATCCTCTTCTCAACAGGAGTCTAAAGAATATGAAGCTATTTGTGCCAGAGTGAATCTTTCATTTAATTAATTCAACTTTTACCTCATAACACTGCATCTATGCATAATGGTTTTTGATCAGTTCTCCATCCAACATTTATGAGATTTATTTAATGGAATCAACCAACAGGTAGGTACAGAGGATATTTAGATGCTGATTACAGATTTTAAAATCATTTGTTTCCTTTTTACTCATTCCCAAAACAGCTCCTCATTTTCTTCAAAACTTGCTCGTCAATGGTATCAGGCTCAACCTTGAAAATCACATCTTGGAGAATTAGAAAAACTCTGTGGATTTCACGAATCTTAATTTTGGTATGACTGGTTTCATCACATATGTGACATTTCATCACACTGGGACTACATGAATATGTCACATACAAGTGTGTGATGAAGAAACCAGTAATACCACAATAAAGTTTTGTGAAATCTACACAGTTTTTCTCTGATTCCTAATCATGCATTCTTTCTGCTTTTACCATTCATATTATTTCTCCACTTTCTCTCAAAACATGTGTGTATTCATTACTTTTCTCTTTACAAACATCGTTAGCATACTATCTCCCAAACTTCCTCGTCCTTCACCTCATTCAACCTCAGGTGAGCCACATTCTTAGCAATGAAGGAATCTTTCAACATCTTCATTTTACCAGGCATCCCTTTCACAAACCTGACTTCCTAAGTCCCATTCATACTTTCATTCTCAACATACAGGGTAAAGATTGTGCATAACTTCAGGGTGTGGTGGGACATGCAATTATATGCAGTTTTTACCTTAAGGACATATAATCTTAATTCCTTAGAAATGGAGCCATTGTAAAGCAAACATTCCCCTGAGAAAATGCTGCAGTTCCCGCGAAAACTCCTAATTGTTATGGATCATTGTATCTGTAAAATTGAGCTTAACTTTTTTTGCTTCTTCTGCATATGTCTAAGTTAATACTTAGCATTTTTTGTTTGCCCACACATTTCAAGATGTTGTCTGCAATTCATGGTAAAATTTTCTTGCTAAAGGTTTTTGGCCAAAAACTTTTCCATTCAAGAGGTACAGGAGTGCACTGTAATACAATTATTAAAAATATTAATTTTCCAGCTAATAGAGGTTAAATTTCTTTATTTCTGGAAAATATGTATATGGCCTACTTCGTGATAACCTGCAAAATCAACATTTCAAGTAAACATCAATATTTAGATATATATTCAATCAGTAAAGAAGGAATGAGATACCAATATCTAAGATACAAAGCAATTGTTGAGGATTAAACATTGAAATTTAATTTTGATGGTGCATAATCAATTAATTCTACCCTCTAAAGCAATGTATTAATTGTTGAACCCAGTGTGATAATCACTTCCACTGCATAAATTCTACAGAAAAAGCATTGCACATTGAACTTGCCCTTCAACCACATTTAAATGTTTACAACCTGCCCACTGCAGCACCCAATCACATTTACCTCTATGCAGACTGTAAAAAGGAAATGATTCAATTATTAGCAAACTTGCTGTTATACAATCAGCTGGATAGGATGAGGTCCTATGCTTAGTTTTGAAGAGGAAATGCTGCATTCATCATCTTTTAGTTCTTATTACTCATTTAGTTAATGCCTCTCCATCTACAGGAACATTTCCTGACAGACTAAAAATAACAGTTGTCCTTCTACACAAAAATAGTGATCATCAAACAATGGACCATTATCACCTATCATCATAATCTTAAGTCTTAAAAAACTTCAAAAATATTAGAAATTGCCACCATAATAGGATAATGACAATTCTGGAAAAAAACAAAATATCATCAAGTACTCAATTTAGCTTCGGAAGAGGGGGCAGAGGTAGACCAGAGGCAGCATGTCTGCCTATGGAGCCGAAGCTCACTGGTATGATTCCTGTGACGGATGAAGCTTTTTCAGCTTAGAAAAAGTTTGTTAATGATTTTTCAGAATGAGACAACACATCAACAGAAACAATTAGGTATTTTGGGACAAGGTAATGAGAAAAATAAACCCCTGAGTTGGACCAGAGCCTAATGGTGAAACTGCTGCCTTTCACCCATGGTGACCATTAAGCACTGGTGGTGCAGACCGAGTTGGTCGGCCCAGCATCAGCTGCCACAGCTGCGGACAAGAGTGAAGTTCACAGTATCGAACTCAGTACTGCAATGTGGAAGGCAATGGGAAACCACCACATTATTATTCTCCCTAGAATATGCACCCTTGCCTTGCATTCTAATAAGAGTAGAATGCAGTAGCTGCAGTAAACCAATCCAAGTATTGAAATACTGATGATGATGATGAAAAGGATGTTCAGCAAAATTTTCCATTTATAAGTTTTGAAGTTCAGTTCTAGATGACCTTAATCATCATTTCAATACTAGATGCATCTTTCATTATTTTAAGGATATATTTGACTCATTTGACTAAGAAATGCTTTTGAACAAAATCCACATTTGTGACTTAAGAAGTCAGGTAAATGATTTGATAAGATCTTTACTTGCAAAGAGAACTTAGGCAGTAATCATTTTAAGTGGTTTAGCAATGAAATATTCATCCTTCCATCAGAAGGTAGTCAGGAATGTTCCTCAAGGTTCTGTTGTTGGGTCTTTTCTATGCTTACTGTAGGTAAATGATCTGCCAACATTATTGAATGGTGAATTTTATGTGTATGTTGATGATGCAAACCAGGTGCTAAAACAGTAGGGGGGATCTTCAATGAACAACAATTAAACTGCAATAACTCACACTCATGAAGTTACAGTTGATGTTGTTTACGATATGGGAGAGATTTCCAACATCTATTAAGGCAAGTGAGTATAAAGAAAACTGGTCTAAATGCTTTCCTATTTTGTACGTACCTACCTAATTAAACAATAGCAAGCATTGCATATGGCGATTTTTCATCATTGTACTAAACTTTGAAATCACTCAACACTTTATTCATCATTCCTGTTTTCTACAATTTAAATATAAATATAATGTCATATAAAAAGTAATGCAGACACAAAAAACAGCATTTGAAGGTCATATGCTACACACATAAGACATTACATACATAAAAATAATCTTTTTTCCATCTTTAATCAATTTTTCCTCTGATTAATAATAAGATCAAATTTTAGGTGGATGTTTAATAATGTCTTCTCAAGAAAACAAGATAAGCAAAGCAGTAAATAAATTACTATGTCCTCAGTCCAAAGTCAAATACATCATCCCCACATCCTCAAAGAAACACCTAAGTGTCCACACTAATCATAGTGTTTTTTGGCTATGCCGATTTAGTTTACCAAGATTTGCCAGATGAACTATTGTTTAAACTTCAGCATTGGCTCAATTCATGCATTAGATTCATATTTAATCTCCAGATATCTAATCACATCACAAACTAAATTAATAAACTTTCTTGGTTAAAGCTTAGTGACACACGTACTTCAAACACTCAAACACTCTCTCTACTTTATCAAATTCTGAACACAAATACCCCTCACCACTCGTAGGAATATTTCAAAACACAAGACCAGGTTCATAGAACAAACACACTAGGGAACAAAAACCTGGTTATACCACAGCATCAAATAGTCATTTACAGTAAATCATTTACTGTTAGTGGTTGCAGCGAGTGGAACAAACTCAGTTCAGCCTTGAGGGAAGCTCCTTCAATTGCAACTTCTGAAAGAGTCTTACATGAGACACTCTTAAAATCACAACATAATTGCAGGTAAAACACTTTAGGGGCTCATGGTCATATCATATTCACACAACCATTAGTCAGTAATACTCATTTCACATATTAATCTTATAACATTAGCATTAATTATTGGAAGGTTTTTGCAGGTTTTTCACACTCCCCTCCATATGTGGGTGTTTTCCCTCAGTGGGTTTTTTCATCAAGGATAAAAGCCTTATTTGTTACATTTTTCCCACAATTTTGCATATCTTTCTACACTCTTCTTACTCATGCATATTCAATATAACTCAATTGTCAATATCTAGTTCTTTTTCATATTATTTTTCACTCAAATATAAAAATACTTTAATTAAATGTATTTGATGATGGGTAAGATGGAAGAAGGGACTGCCACAGTCTAAATATTACCCAAAGAAAGCCAAATTATCATTGTTAATGTAACAATATTCAATTTGTCATTTCTCTACTTGATCTTAGAGTCTTATAAACATACATATACTTGTATTTGATTTGATGAAATTATCATTTGAAATAAAGTAGTAAAAGATAACTTTGGCAGAAGTGTCAGGGGAGTAGACAACATTGTCCACATCTCATGTCATTTTTATAATGATTTCATAACTGAGAAAGGCCATAATACTATTCGTACAAAGTATTCCCTACAAAATAACATCAATCACATTCTGAATGACAATCAACTAAATAGAATTGAATTAGGGTTTCTTTCTCAGTTGATACAACCCAGAGTAAGAAATCATTTGCTAAAATACAATGCCAATACATTAACTCCAGTAACCTAATACCTTCAGATGATTTACGATAATAAATAATTGAAACTTGTTCAAGAGTTCAAATATATACAGAGGAATGTTCAAGCTGAGTTAATGATGTATCTGTTATGGGAAATAAATGTTTCTTCCTATTTTCAAAAAAAAATTAAATATCTCAATTTCGGGAGTACCCTCATATGTAGAGATTATATATATATATATATATATATATATATATATATATATATATATATATATATATATATATATATATATATATATATATATATATATATATATATATCGATAAGCATTAGTTGCTCAGTCAGCCAAGGGGTTGCAAGCATTGTTGAGTGAATTGGAGGTTCAGTGCAATAAATATGGGATGAGAATCAACATTAATAAAACAAAGGTTATGCCATTTTCCAGAAAGAAAAAGGCTAAGCTAAATATTAAAATAGGCGGGGAAAAAATAGAGCAGGTAGAACAGTTTACATATCTCGGAAGTGTTTTGGACCAATACGGTCAAAGTGGTAGGGACGTAAGGAGAAGAATTGCGCTAGGCAAGGAGGCTTTCTCAAGGAGGAGGGAGTTGATGACGGGGACGTTGAGTAGGGATGTTAAGACAAGACTCGTAAAAACTCTGATATGGAGCGTAGCTATGTACGGCGCGGAAACGTGGTCGCTGAAGCAGGAGGATAGACGTAGATTGGAAGCTTTTCAAATGTGGGTGTGGAGAAGAATGGAGAAGGTGAAATGGACCGAAAGGAAAACAAATGAGGAAGTACTAGAAATGGTGGGGGAGGAGAGGGGTTTGTTGAGAGAAATCCTATGGAGGCAGGAAAAATGGATGAAAAGCGTATTGAGCGGTAGTGGAATGTTGAAGAAGGTAATAGAGGGGAGAATGTTGGGCAAGCGAGGTAAGGGTAGGAACAGGATAGGGATGTTGGACGGGATGAAGGGAGGAAAGAAGTACACCGAGATGAAGAGGGACTCCTGGAAGGGCCACCCACGCCAGATAGGTCAAAGGTTAGGAGCCAGACAAAAGGAAGTCCACGCAGCGTCTGTTCCTCAGTAAGCGGCTGCAATGGTGTCTGACCCCAGTGGGGCGGCCATTAAGTGATGGTGTCACGTTAAAAACACTATTGAGGAAGGCAACGGGAAACCACCTCAATTATGATTCCCAAGAAAGTAATGATGGGCACTATAAATAATATGAGTCCTGGCAACTACGGGACTCAGCCCAAGAGGCCGTGTGTCGTCCCCGGCAGCGGAAGAGGCAAGGCTTCTGTGGTCGTCATCTCACGAAACCCTTGCAGGGAAGAAATAACTGCAGCAGGTCAGAAGACTCAAAAGAAGATGAAAGTAGTTAGAATAGGAACCTGGAACGTCAGGACGATGTTGAGGAGAGGCAAATTAGAAAATATTAAGCGAGAGATGGAAAGAGGTAATATAGATGTTTTAGGTCTCTGCCAGGTGAGATGTAAGGATAGTGGGGATTACTGGAGTGACAATTATAGAGTGATATACAGCGGCGGGGATGAGAGTCAACGAGGGGTTGCCATAATTTTAAATAAAGGGGTAGGAAGAAGCGTAGTCAACATAGAACAAGCAACTGATAGAATTTTACTCGTAGAGATTAAAGCAGAACCGACGAACTTGGTCATTGTTCAGGTATACATGCCACCGAGCAACCACAAGGAGGAAGAAGTCGATAGGATGTACAATGAGTTAGAGGATATCATCCGGTGTGTTCCTGCAGGGAAACATTTGATAGTGATGGGGGATTGGAATGCGACGGTAGGCGAAGGAAGAGATGGTGGAGAGGCGGGGGACTATGGGTTAGGCACGAGGAATGAATGTGGGGAGAAAGCGATTGAATTCTGCAGGAGACAGGGGTTAGTCATCACCAACACATGGTTTAGACACCACAAAAGGCGTAGGTATACATGGAAAATGCCAGGTGACTCAGAAAGGTATCAGACTCTATTATGGTTAGGCACAGGTTTAGGAACAGTGTGATAAATTCGCACAGTTTCCAGGAGCGGATGCGGACTCTGACCACAATTTAGTTGTTATGAAATGTAACCTTCGTTTCAAGAAGATAAGGCAAGGGCGGCGGGTTAGGAAATGGAATTTAGAAGCATTAAATGGATTAACGAGGAAGGAGTACCAGCAGGCTGTAGAGAAAATGATGGATGATGGTAAAGAACTGAGTACTATCGAAGAAAAATGGAAATGTATCAAGAAAGGGATATTGGAAGCCGCTAAAGACACTATGGGAACCGTTAACGGGAAAAGGATGAGGAAACCATGGGTCACGGATGAGATAATTGCAAAGATGGAGGATAGAAGAAGATGGAAGAATGTAAGCACAGAGTTAGGCAAAATGAAGTACAAAGAGTTAAACAATAAATTGAGAATGGCCACAAATAAAGCAAAAGAAGGATGGTGGAAAACGCAATGCGAGGATATGGAAAGTTTACAGAAGAAGGGTGAAATTGGTGCTCTATACAGCAAGGTTAAGTTATTATCGGGAAGTAAGAAGGCAAGATCTGCGCTTACAGTTAAAGATAAGTGGGGTAGGGTAATAGTTGAACCAGGAAAAATCCAAGAGGGATGGAAGGTATATATAGAAACACTGTATGGTAAAGAACTTAGGCCGACAAGGCTAGATATAGAAAAGGAACATGAAGTAGAAGAAAATAGCTTAGGTCCAGGCATACTCGACTGTGAAATAGAAAGGGCATTAAAGGAGATGAAAGGAAAAAGGCTGTGGGGGTGGACAACATTCCTGTAGAAATGTTGAAATGGTTAGGAAAAGGTGGGAAGAAGGCCATATATGAACTGATTCGTAGTATCTATGAGGAAGGAATCTGGCCGGATGATTTTGTGAGATCGGTGTTAGTTCCTATTCCAAAAAAGGTAAAGGCTACATCATTTGAGGATTACAGAACAATAAGTTTCATATCCCACGCAGCTAAAGTTATTCTCAGGATCATCAACAAAAGGATAGAGAGTAAGGCAAATGATTACTTAGGGGATGATCAGTTTGGGTTTAGGAAAGGAAGAGGTACACGTGATGCCATTGCAGTAATGAGATCACTAATCGAGAGAAATATAGAATACAATCAGGACGTTTTCGCCTGTTTTGTAGATTTCAAAAAAGCGTTTGATAGAGTGAATTGGGAAAAATTAATGCGTGTATTGCAGAAAATAGGAATGGATTGGAGGGACAGGAGACTGATCCGCAACCTGTACATGTCTCAGACTGCTCAGGTGCGAGTGGGGAACGGAGAGTCCGGATGGGCAGTGTTAGGAAGAGGTGTAAGGCAGGGTTGCCCATTGTCACGGGTACTGTTCAACGTATATGTAGAGGAAATGATTAAAGAGGCATGGGAAGAACTGGAGGTAGGAATGAAAGGCGGAGGGGAATTCATAAAATCGGTTAGGTTTGCTGATGACCAAGCATTAGTTGCTCAGTCAGCCAAGGGGTTGCAAGCATTGCTGAGTGAATTGGAGGTTCAGTGCAATAAATATGGGATAAGAATCAATATTAATAAAACAAAGGTTATGCGATTTTCCAGGAAGAAGAAGGCTAAACTAAACATTAAAATAGGAGGGGAAAGAATAGAGCAAGTAGAACAGTTTACATATCTCGTAAGTGTTTTGGACCAATACGGTCAAAGTGGTAGGGATGTAAGGAGAAGAATTGCGCTAGGCAAGGAGGCTTTCTCAAGGAGGAGGGAGTTGATGATGGGGACGTTGAGTAGAGATGTTAAGACAAGACTCGTAAAAACTCTGATATGGAGCATACCGACGTACGGTGTGGAAACGTGGTCACTGAAGCAGGAGGATAGACGTAGATTGGAGGCTTTTGAAATGTGAGTATGGAGAAGAATGGAGAAGGTGAAATGGACCGAAAGGAAAACAAATGAGGAAGTATTGGAGATGGTGGGTGAGGAGAGGGGTTTGTTGAGAGAAATCCTGTGGAGGCAGGAAAAATGGATGAAAGGCGTATTGAGCGGTAGTGGAATGTTGAAGAAGGTAATAGAGGGGAGAATGTTTGGCAAGCGAGGAAAGGGTAGGAACAGGATAGGGATGTTGGATGGGATGAAGGGAGGAAAGAAGTACACAGAGATGAAGAGGGACCTGATGTAGTTTGGGTTGCTGGATTGGGTTTTGTTTGGAGTTACAAAATATTTATTTGATAGTTGTGTCCATCCAAAAACCTACCTTAACCGGTAGATTACCTAATAATAATAATAATATATATATATATATATATATATATATACACAAACTCTAACACAAAAAATACCACACACATAGAAACATAAAAGAAGGACACTTACATTGGATATTTACGTTTCGACGGCACGGCCGTCGTCATCAGAATCAATGATGACGACGGCCGTGCCGTCGAAACGTAAATATCCAATGTAAGTGTCCTTCTTTTATGTTTCTATGTGTGTGGTGTTTTTTGTGTTAGTGTTTGTGTGTTTGTGCGTCGCCGGAGAGCGTCTTTTCCAAGTTTATATATATATATATATATATATATATATATATATATATATATATATATATATATATATATATATATATATATATATATATATATATATATATATATATATATATATATATATAGTGTCCTTCTTTTATGTTTCTATGTGTGTAGTGTTTTTTGTGTTACTGTTTGTGTATATATATATATATATATATATAATCTTGGAAATGACGCTCTCCGGCGACGCACAAACACACAAACACTAAGACAACAAACACCACACACATAGAAACATAAAAGAAGGACACTTACATTGGATTCTGATGACGACGGCCGTGCCGTCGAAACGTAAATATCCAATGTAAGTGTCCTTCTTTTATGTTTCTATGTGTGTGGTGTTTGTTGTCTTAGTGTTTATATATATATATATATATATATATATATATATGTATATATATATATATTCAGTCACACATAGAAGATGAACACAGGACAGGTGGGGAAGGCAGATTTGAGCAGATCACAAATGTAAAAATATTTCCTTAACCGGGACTTGAAATAATTTGACCAATGTGGCTCATCTCTTCTTCTGGCTATGCGTGCCATGAAATGTACTGTTCCTATTCTCTATTATGCTATGTGCTTTCTAGCCAACTATCCTTTCTTCTTCTGTGTGTTGTCTATTTCTCTTTTGGTGGGTGAAACAGCTCCCTAAAGCCATCTCTTGGCCAAGGAGTCGGAGCACCTGGGCGCATTAAAAGCATCGCAGATCTCAGTGTAAATTAGGTTTCCTTAATAGCGTAATCAGTAGCGCATCCGCCTGGCAGGTGGAAGGTCCTGTGTTCAAGTCCCGGTTAGGGAAATATTTTTACATTTAAGATCTGCTCAAATCCACCTTCCTGTATTTGAATATATATATATATATATATTCAAACTTGAAAATCCCGCCATACGGCGCACAAATATTCATTCAAACAGAAATAGGTATAAGGAAAGGGGATAGGAAAACACATAAAAGGCGAACACAGGACATGTGGGGAAGGCGGTTTTTGAGCAGATCACGAAAGTAAAAATATTTCCTTATCCCGGATAAGGAAATATTTTTACTTTCGTGATCTGCTCAAAAACCGCCTTCCCCACATGTCCTGTGTTCGCCTTTTATGTGTTTTCCTATCCCCTTTCCTTATATATATATATATATATATATATAATGTCAAAGTTTTTTCATGGCACTTCCTTCTGCCCTTCTCCTTCTATTCTCTCTTTTCATAAATTTTGTACAGAACTCAGGAGGTCGGAAAAACATCTTCAAGTTATCTGAAGATGTTACACTGTAAAGAAACCCAGATTGTAATAAATAAGTCCTATGTGGAAAAACAAAGTGTCTTCTTTCATCACAAAGGATTTCCACCATGTTATGCCTGAAACTATATCATTTAAAATCGGTTAGATTTATTGATGACTAAGCATTAATTGCTCAGTCAGCCAAGGGGTTGCAAGCATTGCTGAGTGAATTGGAGGTTCAGTGTGATAGATATGGGATGAGAATCAATACTAATAAAACAAATGTTCTGTGATTTTCCAGAAAGAAAAAGGCTAAGCGTAACATTAAAATAGGAGGGCAAAAAGTAGAGCACATGGAGCAATTTACGTATCTCGAAAGTGTTTCCGACCAACACGGTCAAAGTAGTAGGGACGTAAGGAGATGAATTGCACAAGGCAAAGAGGCTTTCACAAGGAGGAAGGAATCGATTACAGGGATGTTGAGTTAGAATGCTAAGAAAAGGCTTGTTGTAACTTTGATATGGAGCATGGCTACGTACAGGGTCGCACCCAAAAGTGGTTTGACTGATTTTCTCTAGGGCGAACGGAGCGGTGGAGGGGGGTCTGCCTGGCAGGGTAAGGTGGAGCAGACTCTTACCAACAGACCGACACCAACCTCAGTCGCCTGCGGGCTGTCGTTGAGTGAGGACACCGTTTTTAGTGAAGCAAGTTTTTTGTCCGCGTCGAAAAACAAAATGAATCTGAATTTAGAGCAACGTTATTCCGTGAAGTTTTGTGCGAAACTCGGGAAGAAGGCAACTGAGATCCTCAATATGATCAAGCAGGCTTATGGGGACACTGTCTTAAGCCGTTCCACAGTATTTGAGTGGCACAATTTGTTTAAAGAGGGTAGGGAGCTCGTTGAAGACGACCGTCGCTCCGGACGGCCGTCAACGGCAAGAACCGACACGAATGTGGACAGAGTGAGGGCACTGCTGAACACAGACTGACGCTTAAACAGTGAAGAAATTGCAGACCAGATGGGTCTGTCTGCATCAAACGTTCAACGCATTATTTCACAGGATTTGGCCATGCGCAAGGTGTGCGCCAAGACGGTGCCGAAAATTCTGAATTGGCGCGCTCCTCGTCAGACAGCTCCTGGCCAAATACGGCGTTGCCACGTTGCCGCACCCGCCCTATTCTCCCGATCTGGCACCACCGGACTTCTTCTTCTTCCCCCTCATGAAAAGACAGCTCAAGGGACGACGTTTTGACTCGATAAAGGCCGTTCAAGAGACTTCGACGAGGGTCATCAACGGCATCCTCAAAGAAAATTTCCAGCTGGCGTACGGGGAATGGGAGCAAGGTTATACTACGTGTGTAGCAGCTCAAGGAGCATACTTTGAAGATTATTAAGTAGATTAAAGTATATCGTCAATAAAATTCTTGTAAAAAAATCAGTCCTACCACTTTTGAGTGCGACCCTGTATGATGTGGGAACATGATCACTGAAGCAGGATGATTGAAGTAGATTGGAGGCTTTTGAAAAGTGCACAAGGAGAAGGTGCAATGGACGCATAGGAAAACAAATGAGGCAGTACTAGGTATGGTAGGTGAGAAGAGAGAATTGTTGGGAGAAATTATAAGGAGACAGGAAAAATGGATGCAAAGCATATTGATCAGCAATGGGATGTTAAAGATTGTAATAGTAGGGAGAATGCTAGGTAAGTGAGGAAGGGGCAGGAATAGGGTAGGGATTTTTGACAGAATGAAGGGAGGAAGAAAGTATATGGAGATGAAGAGGGACTTGTTGTATTGTAAGATGTTGGGTTGTGTTTTCTTAGGAGATGCAGGATATTTATTTGGTATTTGTGTGCATCCAAAACCAACTTTAAGTGGTAAATATATATATGATGTAAATGGACTTACTAGTCGACACAAACAAAGAAACTGAAACACATAAAAGAGGAACTCACAGGTTCTCGCATTTTCGGTGGTGCAACCACCTTTCTTAAGAGGAATTAGGAACAGAACTCTGAGTTCTGGTCCCTGTCGAGGAAAATATTTTTATATTTGTGATCTGCTCAAATCCGCCTTCCCCTCCTCTCTTGTATTCGTCCTTTATGTGTGTCCCTTTCCCATTTCCTTATCTCTATCTCTATGTGAATGATTATTTGTTCGTCGTATGGCGGGATTTTGTTTGAAAGTGTACATGGATATATAACATAAACACAGCAATCAACCCGAAGGTCGGTTTAGTAGGTGATGGTAGAGCTCACCCATGTACCAAGCCCAACAGCATGTGAATATTCACACATCAGGGTAGGGGGCCAGTTCCTTTCCCTGTGCCGGTTATGGTTTCCCAGGAAGATCTGGTACCCGAAAAATCAACTAGCTTGGATGGAGCTGCAGGTGCCCAAAGTGTCTTGTCCGGGAATTGAACCCGGGACCCTCCAGTCAGTAGTGCAACGCTCTACCCATTAGACCACCGCAACAGCTGTCACTCATCGCACACAAAACGCTCCATCCCCTTCTCACTCTCAGTCCGTGGCCTCCGTCTCGGCAACAACACCCCCTCCAAACAGAAATACATGGACCAGCTACACGTCTCTCTTAGAGAAGGTGGGTACCCTGAAAAAACTACTCAATAGGAAAATTCTCAAACCGTCAACCCAATACACTCCTCTCCCCAAACCAAACCGCCCAAAATGCCCTTACCTTATCACTAATTTCTTCCCCAGAACCCACAAAATTAAACATATAATCCGTGAACTCTTCCCAATTATTAACAACAGTTAATCCACATCACCTTTATTCCCACATTGTCCCTCCATTTCGTTTAAATGCCCGTGAAACTTGCGAGACATCTTCAAGTCAACAAAACCACCTACAAGCACCCCTGTCTCTTCCCCGCCCCTGTCCACACCATGCAACCGCCCACGCTGTAAATGCTGCCATCTCCTAAGACCTTCCACGTCCCTTATTACCAACTCCCAACCCATAGCCACCTGCACCTCAAAAAAACATTATATATCGCCTCTCCTGTAACTTCTGCCCTGCCTTCTACGTGGGTGAATGCACGGCCACCCTTTCCCTCCGAATGAATAACCACCCCTATTCCACCAAATCTCCCACCTTCCTTAATTATCCCATCCCTACTCACACTGCTTCCCACAACCAGTCTTTTGATGACTGCTTCACCGTTTCGGTGATTGAAACCCTTCCCAATCCCACTAGCAGCATAGAGGTGAGAACCCACGAGATGGCTCATATCTGGGTTCTCCAGTCTTTTAAACCCCCTGGGCTGAACCAAGCCCACTGATTCCATCCAATGCTGCCTACATTTCCCCTCCCCCACCTTGTTCGCTTCTTATTGGTCCCTTACCTCTCCTCCCCTCACCCTTCCCCTGAACATGTCCTCTCCACTCTTCCCTGAGAATGCCATTCTGATGACGACAGTCGAGCCGTCGAAACGTCAATGCATACCATGAGTGTCCTTCCTTTATATATATATACACATACAAACACATATACACATATACACACAATACACATTCAAACACGAAATCCCACCGTACGGCGAACAAATATTTATTCACAGAGAATTAAAGATAAGGAAATGGGAAAGGAACACACATAAAGGACAAACACAAGAGAGGTGGGGAAGACGGATTTGAGAAGATCACAAATGTAAAAATATTTTCCTCGACCGTGACTTGAACACCGGATCTCTCCACTTGCCGGACGGATGCTCTAACCACTTGAGCTATCGAGAAAATGTGCTTTACACTGAAATCTGCAATCTTATAAAGCGCCAAAGTGCTCCGATTCATTGCCCAGGAGATGTAGTTAGGGAGCTGTTACACCCACCAAAGGAGAAATAGACAAACACAAGAGGAGAATGGACAGTACGTTAGCAATCATACAACATCATAAAGGATAGGAACGGTGCGTTTCATGGCACGCATAGCCAGAAGAATAGACGAGCCACATTGGCCAAATACACATTCAAACACGAAATCCTGCCATACGGCGAACAAATATTCATTAATCAATATTCTTGTGTTCGTCCTTTATGTGTGTTCCTTTCCCATTTCCTTATCTCTATTTCTATGTGAATGAATATATATACACATAACACTTTTGTCACTTTTTGAATATCCCAAGAACATGCACAATAATGTAAATGGACTAGTTGACACAAACACAGAAACTGAAACACATAAAAGAGGGACTCATTGGGTCTCAAATTTTCAGTGGTGAAACCACCTTTCGCAAGAGGAGTTAGGAACAGAACTCAGAACAGAGTTCTGTTCCTAATATATATCATTTTTAATTTCAATGCCATGCATTTTCATGATGCTATAGGGAAAAACTACAAAGTAAAAAAAGTAAAAAAGCACTATGTCATTGCCCCTTGAGAATATTATTCAGGAAAGGTTTACCATGTATTCCTATAATTATAAATCCATTAACACTGGAAATTTTTAAGGCAAAACCATTCATAACATAATGCATAACTTGCAATCGATATCTTTGCATGAGCAAATTAAAAGGTGACAACATTTACCTTCAAGCAATCATCCTTCACAATCTTCTTAGGACCACTGCCCTCATGTTCTTTTTCCCAATTATTCATAAAAAATGCAACTTTTTTCTGGTGCTGTTTGCCATGATAGTGCATTTTTGACTGAAGTGCAGAGTTCATCTGTGTAAAAAGGAATTTCACACTCAATCCTAGTGTATTTAATTGGATATTGAACTGACTACCATGGGATAGCCAATTGGGCACCTTGACTTGTGCCATTTGCACACTTTGTATGCAAATGAGTCAGTGACAGTAAGTATTATTAATTAAAATTAAGATGCTGGGCTTTACATCTAATGCAAATGATATTCATTCTAAAATTATAACACATTGTCTATTCTTTAGAAATTTTATTCACACAGCATACGACAATTTCAATAAACACAGTTTCAAACCCCCAGACCATAATGAAATTTTTGGAAATCATATATCTATATGCAATAAAGTTCTTTTAGGAAGGCTGTACACTGTTGGGCATATAATATTGTTAGCAACTTAAAAAATATCTCTGTCATCACTGATAAAGCATCAATTTAGGAGAGTTAAATAAAATATAGGATACATAAAAACAAATGCTACCCACTTAAACTTTAGGCTTAAACCAGACTGTACATTATTCTTGATTCATTGCATGAACATTAATACGGTACTGCTTTTTCTCTCTTTCATGATGTTAACTCCTGCTGATATAGATTTATTTCATCCATTTTTATGATGTGATCTCTAGGCAACTAAGTTATTAATATTAATTCATAACAAGGTTGAACCGAATATTCCAGATTTTCATGTTTTTGTTCAAGAGACACAAACTCCAATGAACCATAATATGTGACACTGACAAAATTGTTACATAAATCCCATTTTTGCTTCCCCTGGATTTTTAAGAATAATTTCCCAGATTTTTTCAGACTCTTATCTTATACATATGACTAGGACATAGAAAAATTGAGTTTTTTCAATGGAGCAAAATCTATGGGTTCTCACTTTTAAATCACCAGAAAATGCGGCCCAATTTTGATTTATCAGAAATAAGATCATTCCCTCTTGCTCAAGTTGACTAGATTCCAAAATAGACCTAGACATGGCAGTAAATCCAATGCCTCTTGCTGATGTCCCTCCCAAACAGCTGTCTGGAAAAGGTGTTCAATCTTCAAGGGATAATGTACTTACAGTTTTACGCTTACATACGCAGAGTTTTAAAAATAAGTTATTGGAATTAGTAGTACTTATCACTGAAAAAAAACCCAAGTACTGTATGTTTATGTGAACATTGGATGCAAAAAGTTGAAGCAAGTTATGTTAATATCCCTGGGCATGACCTCTCAAGAATCTTCTGTCCCTCAGAATACAAAAATGGTGGTGTTTTAATCCTCACAAAGCAGTCTCTAGCAAGAAACAATGTAGATTTCACATATTTCACTTGATTGAAGAAAAAAGTTTTGATGTTGTGGAGTGTGCATGCAAAATGATCAATCTCATATTTATAGCATCAGTGTATGGATCTCCTTCTCAAAACTTTGTCATTTTCCTGACAAAATTGACCTATCTCCTAGACAGAATGTTTAATTCTCACCATAATCCTAGAGTCATTATGTCAGGTGACTTTAATGGCAGTATACTGTCGACCTCAAGTGCAAGAAGTGATTTTATCACTGACTATATTGATGAATACTATTTGTACATCATTTTGTTTCAATGAAATTTTAAAGCATTGAAATTACAACACAATTAGAAGATTTTTTAGTGCTAAGGGGTAATAAAAATAGTAACATAGTAATGCCACATACATTGTCCCTACACCTTACCTGCGCAGCGCATAAGTCACAATGTCGAGGAGAAAACTGTGACACCAGCTCTTCCGGAAGATCCTTTGATACAATCATTTCATCCATATCTGAAATAGTGCATGCATACTTGAGTTGTACAGGATTTCAATGCATTAAACCAGATCAGAATTGTCTAAAATCACTACATTTATGTTCACTGTGGGGAGTACTTCCTCTTATTTAAACTCTAAAGACATCCATTTAGAGTAAATAGTACCAATGAGGAAGACTCGTGCATGAAAATCAGCAGAAATGCATTTTGACAATCAATGGGAGAAAACTATAATACCAATATGCAATATCCATGCGTATATTCCATATTTTGCCTCAAAATTTGACCCTGAACATAGAAACTAAGTCCTTTTCAGGTGCAAGAAAATATATATGCAAGCATTTGGAAAACATTTCAATTACCTTAATTCTACCTCAACAGCTTACTTTAATGTTTATTGTTTGAATATTGCTATGCTCTAGAACATGACAAAAAGGAAGAATAATAGGATAGTTTCCAATAAGATAAGTTTCCAGAGAAGTAGGAATTTATGTTTATAATAATAATAATAATGCATTTATTTTTCCGGAGATTGTTGCATATTCATATGTACCCAACAGATATAAATTTCACAATTTCAGAAGAAATACAATATATATTAAGTACCCTGTTGAGAATCACATAGCTTGGGTGGAGCTGCTGGAGGTGCCCAGAGAGGCTTACCCAGGAATCGAACCCGGGCTCTCAAGTCAGTAGTCCAATGCTCTACCCGTGAACGACCGCGACCCACGTACATATATACATACCAATGCACTACTATATTTGGGTATTATGTGGTTAAGCTGAAATTGATGCATAGCAGCAATTCCAGGTATTCATCTACAGAATAGAAAATTATTTTTAATAGGTTGAACAGCTTTTTCTTGAAAATAGGTACTTTTGTTTCATATTTGATTTCATGGGGAAGTTTAATGAATAACCTTAAGCACATTGCTTTGGGCCCATGAGCAGTATTGTGTGTTCTGACAAATGGCTGCAGCAGGTCATTGCAAGTCCTTGTATAGTGACTATGGTAATCATGGTTGAACTTGTACTGAGAAATATTACCCTTTGCATGCAAGACGACATTAAATATATTTGTACAGGGTGCTGGTAATAAACCAAGTCTTTTGAAGAGAGGTTTACATGGTGCATAGCAAAGAGCATTGCTAATATATAATAAGTACAATCCTCTTTTGAATTTTGGAGATTATGCCCCCATGGGAAGATGAATCCCAGAAGAGGATACTAAATGTAACATGAGACTTAAATTTGCCTTAATATATGGATAGAAGGACCTCTAAATTTAGAGAATATCTAATATTTCTAATGAGAAACCAAAGGGAACTTAGCTTTCCATGTGATTTGAAAATGTGTTCCTCCCAAGACATGTTTCTATGCAGGATAACTCCCAGAAATTTGGTGCTGGAATTTTGGGGAATACTTACATTACCTACATCTACTGAGATTGCAGTAGCAGGACATATGGTACAAAAGCATTTACAAATTTTAACTTAACTGAAAAATTAAAGCTAAGAAATCTATTGATAACAAGCCAATGCACATTTAAATAATCCTATCCTTGTCTTCACATCATAGATTCCATCAAAGGTCAAACAAAGAAACATATTTTGACAGCAAAGAATGCTAACCTAAACAGTTAAGTTCATAAAAATATAAATATGAAATTTGTATTGCTGCAACTGCGGGGTGCGAATAATAGTAACAGGTAGAGAATGGAAGATAGCAAGTGATGAAGCTACTTAAGGAAAATATAATATTGGATATACCAAGTGATTAATATAGTATTTCTTTGAAGAGAGGGAGAAGAAAAAGTCTAGGAAATATAGGCTTTTAGCACAATTGAAAATGCCCTCCTATTGAGGATGGCTGGAAAAATATGGAATAAGAAACAAAAACTAGTTGAAGCCCTATTTATTAAATAGAAAACAATTAGTGGAAGAAGCAGGTATCTTTGAAGACTCAAAGATATGAACTTATTACACTTCCAAAATAAACCATGAATATTAGGGTTCTACAAGGTTGTACGTTGGATTCTGTGCTTTTTATCATGCATAGAAATGATTTATCATTATCTACTGTAAAAGGAATTGCTCTCTCTGCAGATGATACAAATGTAATTATAAATGATAGGGATATTGATTATTTGCTAGGTGAGGTAAATGAATGTGTATCACAAATGGTGATACTATGGCTCACTAGTGATAGTGATAATGGCTCACTAGTTCAGAAACAACAAAATAAACTTGAATGCCAGCAAAACAAATTATGTAAAAAGTATACTTTACACTTTCAGGCTTCACTTCATGGAATTTTTTATGTCCATATTAAATGAGTTTGTAATTTTCCACAGACTTTATTACTTAGAAATAAAGTCTGTGGAAAATTACAAACTCTTTTAATATGGGCATATGTGCATAACATTTATAAAGAAGTGTGATGTGTCTCCTATTAATGCATGTGTTGGTGATAAGCAAGTGAAACAAGTTAATTCAATTCAGTTTCTTGGCCTCTTAATTGATAACTGCCTAAATTGGAATGAACATCTTAAAAACTAAGTGGAAAACTGACAACAACTACTTTTTTGTTAGGTGATCTTTTACATTTTTTTGACATTTCAGTGTTCAAAATATTGTACTTTAGAATTTCCAGCCTCACCTTACTCACAGATTTTGGGGATCATCCTCAGTTCACAAAAACGTTGCCATATTGTAGAAAAAGGTAAGGACTCATGATAAGATTGCAACAGCGGGACTCTTGTGAACCATGTTTTCTGGAGAAGTTTCTGTCAAATGAATGAAACTTGAGAGTTGTATGAGAAACTATTAGAACAATATTTCATTATCAATGATATGGGGTCAAAATCTGCTCATGCAGCAGAGAAAAAGACATTTTTTGTCATTGGTTTCAGAGACCACCTATGCGATTCAGGGTAGCCTACTAACTCTTCATACACCAAACTCATAGGAGAGTAGGCCATTAGAGACAAATACTAAAGTAGAAGGGCTCAGATTGAAAATGGAATTGGATACAGGATGGGAAATTTTCTGTATGAGTGGCAGCTGTTATCAAAGATTTTTTGCCAAATTTCCTCAGTCAAGAGAAATGTGAAACTGTGATCATATTTGAATGATATAATGAAACCTAAGGATATTGTTGAAGTGGAAGTTGGTTTGAAAGAACAACAAGGTGAAGTGTCACATTTGCCTTTTTTTAAACATAATGGAGGGCCACCTATCTTAGAAGGGAATTGTAATCTTGTGATGCTCGGATTAAATGCTTTGAATGTTAAGGAAGTGTACAGAAGGTTTAACAATAATTTTATTGTTTTTGTGGCAATTGCAAAATTAAGATATAATAGCTACATTTTTTCAGCAAAATACAAAACATGTGCAGGTTGCGGATCAGTTTCCTGTCCCTCCAATTTATTCCTATTGTCTGCAATATACTCATTAGTTTTTCCCAATTCACTCTATCAAATGCTTTTTCAAAATCTTCAAAATAGGCAAATACGTCCTGAATGTATTCTATATTCCTCTCAATTAGTTATCTCATTACTGCAATGGCATCACGCATACCTCTTCCCTTGCTAAACCCAAACTGATCATCTCCTAAGTAATCATTTGCCTGACTCTCTATCCTTTTGTTGATGATCCTGAGAATAACTTTAGCTGCGTGGGATATCAAACTTATTGTTCTATAGTCCTCACATGACGTAGCCTTTACCTTTTTTGGAATAGGAACCAACAATCTCTCAAAGTCTTCTGGCCAGATTCCTTCCCCATAGATGCTACAAATCAGACAATATACACTCTTCCTACCATACTTTCCTAAACCTTTTAGTAGTTCCACAGGAATACTGTCTACCTCCACAGCCTTATTTGATTTCATCTCCCTTAAAGCTCTATCTATCTCATTGTTGAGTGTGCCAAATCTAAGGTATATTCAACTATGTCATATTATCTTTCTATGTCTAAGCTTGTTGGCCTAAGTTCTTTACCATATAATTTTTCTATATATTCCTTCTATCTCCCTTGGATCTCTCCTGTTTCGAATATTATCTAACATGACTTATCTCTAACTAGTAATAGAAATTTTCCTTTCTTAGTTCCCAATAATGTTTTAACCTTCTTGTATAGTGCACCAACTTCACAAATCCATAGCACTGCAGAATAATAAAATGTGATTTATTTAAGGAGATATTTTAAATGTATTATAAAAACTTCAATTACCTTTATGATTAATCGGTGATGCTGGCTGTTCATCAAAATATGTGAAGGCTGGAGACATCAAAGATTTCCCATGCTCTTCTTGAATAGGTACTTGAGCCACAAAATTCTGTCTAATCTGAGGCTGAATGTATGGTAATGGTAGATCCATTGCATAGGGATTATCTGTAATTTTCAAATTACTTTTCATTGACAGACCTTAAAGCATTGTGAATTTGATATATATTATTTGCTTCAATATTGATATGAAATTTCATATATTTAATTCCAACTTTAAAAAAATGTAGTCGATTATTTTTCATTTGATTATAATTATGTGCAATCGTTATATTTGACACAATTAGAGTTTTTCCATTTATTTTCACATTTTCTGGTCTAGAGAAAATAACTAAAAACCTCCTGATTCCCCTGTTAAAGTGCCTGGTTGAAAATGAAATTATGTCGAATTCCTTGCATAATTCTGAAATAATTGATCCACCTGATTAAATAAGTTGCCTAATATGCACGTTATTTTCTATTAAATTCCCAGTATTTAAACCAGAAAAACTTACTTCACAACTAAGATTATGGTCCATAAATGTAGTAGCGGTAGTTTGTCACAGTAAGTTTGCTTAAAATTCTCCACCAGTTACAGTCACTTAGGAACGGTAACACAATTAAATTATAATTCATACAACATAAGATAATATCTATGCTTAAACTACAGCAGCTGGCACTTGGCTTGAGTAATTATGGTCATAGAGTAATAAGGATCTATTGTATGATTTCAATCAATTGTTGCATGCTAATTAAAATGAATTTTTAGAGACAAGGCATCTCATATAACTTCATGAATAAAATATTTTATTTGCCAGGGATCAGGGTGTGGGTGAGTATTCGGGACTTTTAATCATCTCATGCCAGAGATGGCATGCTAAACCAAGACTTTTTTTAGTAGTTTCAGGCATGGTGTGGTGGAATTTCGAACATAATAAAGAACGTATAGAAGTGACTTTCCACTACACAAGGGAAGTGTCCACTTATGTCATGGAAAATTGCTACTCTCCGTTCTTTCTCATGACTTTTTTGTTCATGGACTGAAGGAAAGAAACATATTACCCACTTTTAAACATTCTGCTAAACATACAGACACAAGAAAACCTAAATCCTCAGGAAAACAAGACTCAAATACTTTTCATTTTCATAATATGTTGCGAAAAAGTATAATGAACTGCGTTGGACAAAATATTCAAGAAAAATTTGAGTTATTTACAAAATCTTGCTGATTCTTAATAATATATAAAAAATACAGTACACATTGATGCTGATTCCATAGCACATGTAATTGTTTAATGTGTGTGTTATATTTTAATTTTCGTTCGGTTCCATGATTTTTTAGTAGAGGGAACAGTTTTTAGGATATTTGGCCACGACGTTGCCTTCTTACCCAGTTTTCTATTATCTACGCAACACGCAAAACACGTATGCACGCCGGGTAGCCTGCCGTCGCTAGGCCATTGGAAGCTGCTTAGGCGGAACCGGCATGTTGACAGGGTGTTCCCGAGCCACAAGCAAAGAAAGTGTCTTAAAGCTGTCAGAGGGTAATTTAATTTGGCTGCCTCACCTCTATCAAGCCTGAGTATGCTAGGACAGGCCACGCACTGCAGTGGCAATGATTCCCGACATACATTGGACTAGATTAGTCTGAACGAATTCATATTCCGAGGTTCTCCTATTGCTAGATGGTATTTTGACACACAATATAAGCGAATAAACAAGATGTCCAATTCTCGGTAAAAACTAACGAGTTATTTGGTGGTCAATCCTGCGCTGTGAGAGCAATTTTGATGACTTGGAAAATTAATATTGATTTTAAATTTCTTACTGAATTAAAATTGAAAAAAATAGCAAGTAATTTCCTTTACAATGTGTTCAATATTGAACGTCTTGGACAATAGGTGCACCAAAATGAAGGTTTACAGCCACAACTTTAAAAACTGCAAAGATCTATTCCTAAACGGATAATATTTTTAAAATCACAAATCATTCTATAAAGTAGTACGCCTTTTCTTTCTTATATAGGATAGCATTACTCTCGACTCTTTCCCATGGCTTGTTCATAATATGTCTACGCAAAAGACGACAAAAAAGTGGGAGGATGATCCATGTATCAACGGTAGATAAAACACTGTCAGGGAAGATATTCCGGAACTTCAATCGCAATGATTAGTATAAGATTAGCATGCATGTGCACGAACATTGTGCAGAATGGATGAAGATTCCTCTACTCTATTTCATTAGCCAGAGTGCCATCGTGATTAGATTATATTCTGATAATATGAAAATTTATATAAATATGATAATATAGTACATCAGTTATTGCACCATAAATTACATATTTTCTAGAAAGCTCAAAAACGAAAAAATATTCGCTATTGTTCACAATAATCCCCTTATAATTAAGACTTTATATTTAACAAACAGAATTACCCACCATAATTTTTAGCATCCATGCAATTAGCTGCAACTTTTCAAATTCATGTACTTGTATGAACCATAAACACTAATATAATAGACAATTTCTGCTGACGAAGTCTTAGTCGAAATTTTCCATTTCAATAAACGCTGTCAATACTTGGTCGAAACCTGTCAAATGAAATTTCGACCGCGAGGTTCTATGACGTATTCTTAAATTAATTGCTACACTGATATATACCAATTGGGAGTGATGTCATTAATTTTCAACCTAACTTACTGGCTCTCCTCCAATGGTAGAATGCAGAAATCGAGCCGTATTGCCGAACCCAGGTGTAAGTCTGATTTTTAACAAATGACTCTACAGTGAGCGCAATTTCATTCCAGCGAATTTGGCAAGTGAAATTTGTAAACTACGTATTATTTTTAAGTTGCTGATAATACCTTACTCTTCCCTCCCCCGTCCCTATTATTATTAAATTTTGGTAACTTACTCAATTTGACGTCGTTATAACAAAAGTAACTTTACCACAGAAAGTTTTAATAGGTTGGTTACTTGAGAAAGAGTTACTCACTAAATACCCTGTCAATGTAATATATTGTAAGGCAAGCATAAGCCCACATGTGTATTGAAGAAAGGAGTGCTATTAAGCCTAGGATGTATCGTTTGTGAAGTTCTCATATGACATTGACGTTGGTTGAAGACGTTCACTTCCTCTCATTCTATTATGTAAACAGTACTTGATGCCGATAATGGTGTTCTCTATGGCAAATACCTAGAACATACATAATACCTTAAATGATCGTTTATTTCGTTGACATATACCACATATGGTGTGTCTTTAACACCTACTTGAAAACTCGAGCACAGGACGTGAATCGATGTAATTCGAATTATTCGTCATATAGTGCAATTCATTTCACCACATTTTAATTGAATCCCCTTGCGACAAATTATAAAGAGAGAGATGAAACCTAAATTTTTGAATTAAATTCATGCCCATCGTGCAAATCTATTGATAGTTTATGCTTAAATACATTCTGAAGTTCACACCCTTCTGTTCTGATTTTTACCGTGGTCAATAATTTATAATAAGCTTAATGTACTACCTAGATCTGTTATATGTTTATGGTCTATGTGGTATACCAACGGTTTGTGGTAGAAATATTGTCCTCTTTCATTTACTTCGTAATCATTACTTCATGTGCCATTAACCAGGATGATAAGATTTTACGAAACGCTTTTAGAACTGCCATATTTTTGTCTTCCTTTGGCTAATTGAATAGGAATCACCTTTTTTGTTCTCCGGACATAATTGGTGTTCTGTGAATGATTTGTTCATTTTTCTTTGTAACATTATGCAATTGCACCCACAAACATAGGTTTTATGACGGTTGTCAAACACTAACCACGAATCGATCCTACTTTTTTTTATTTCCCCCATTTAAATTAATAAGTCCATGAAAAGGTATATAAAATGTAATCATAGAGATTATTTGCATGGATTCCCAACAAATTGTTTGTGAATGGATAGGTTTGACCTAGACATGGGATTTAAATGTTTTATGGTATTTCACATAACATTAACTGACAAAAAGGCAAGGGATGTAAAGTTAGACCACCTCTACATGGTGCACCCTGGAATCACTAATAAAATAGCGACACTTTCAGCCAGAAAATCGTAGTTATCTCCTGGGTGAAAGACATCGCCCATCCTTAATATGATATCAATGAAACATTTAGAGCATTAAAGTAATTAGCGAATACACCTCAGTTCTTATTTGAACAATATTTGAATTCAAAAAATAATCGCTTGATCAATCTAGAGGCACAATGGTATTTTGTAATTATAGGTAATGTATTAATCTTAAATATATTATTCATCTTTAAGTTGGAAAAGGGTCCATTGCACTATATTTGTCTGCTTATCTACTGTATGTACAATTAAAAAAAATCTTTTTAGTCAAAGCTAAACACCAGATTAAGTAGCAAGTGCACTAATGGAATGATTCCCATTTCTTTAATTCCAAAACCTTCATGTATGACATGGGCCAATTATTAAACACTCGTATGACAAATAGCATTCACATTGCATTAAATGCTGATGGTGAACTGATCAATCTTAATATATTCTTTATAAAATGTTAATCTTTGGAAATGATATAAATTTTTACATTATTGTCTTTGGCTTCATTACCTGGAGTAATCCTCCATTTGGGAAGTGAAAAGGCAGTGACCGATGCATTTGTAAAGGTGTAAACATTATGAAAGGAATATTTTCATGGGTTCCAGAGAAGGGATAAAGCAGAGAAAATGTCCCCCGTTACTATCATGGCAACATATGTATCCACCATGAATAACCAGTGAAGAATGAAAAGTTCTTTATTATTTCTACATGAGAGTGGCATATGACCTGGCATTTGCCCAAAGTGAAGGGAAACCTGTAAAAACCTTCATAGACCATCGAAAAGTTTTGAACTCAAAATAATTTGTACATTTCATAACATTAAAATGTTCAAACATTATTTATTTTCATGATTGAAAAAAAATTTCTTTGCTCATATCTACCTAATTAAGTGTCTGCCAAGTTCATGTGACCACCTGTCGACTATGTTCCAAGCTAAACTGAAGTTCCTCCTATTAGCTTCTGGTAGTTTCAAATCTGTGTAATTATATGTTGTTGTTTGTAGTTGCGCAGATAGTCCAAACCACTTGCCAACATTGACACACAATATTCATTCAGATTAGTTGTTAAAATTCTAACTACTGTACCTTGAACCTAAATTTACATCTGTCACACCAGTTACACATGGAGCAACAAGCCATACACCAACACCATACACTGTGTAGCCTGTGATTCTGTATGACAGAATAGGTGTGGAAACTTGATAAGTCCAATGTGCCTTTGCTGCTTTACCAATCCTACTCTGATAACTGTGCAATATGTAGTTTCAGCTCATGTTCCTGTAACTCATTAATTGATGCTTACTTGGGAGCCAAAAGTAATTTTAAAATTAGTAACACATTATGAATATTATCTTCTCAGATGAAATAATATCTTCACCAAGACTTGCTAAGGCTTCATTCATTATCTAACATACAAAAATGAAACAATTAAGGAAACAGCATTGCAATTCCTGTCATCCAAGAGGAGTTGTATAATTGCTGCTCAGGCATATTTTTTAATTATGACTTTTGAGAAGTGTGATAAAAAATATGTGAGAACTACTTTTTCATCAACTAAACATTACTAAAGGAACCCTGGGCATATTGCTATCAAGAAATAAAATCCCTTGGTTTTAATGAAAATTGTTCTATCCCGTTTCATTCTTTATTTCGATCCATTAACTTATTATAAAGACAAATATTTCTTCTGTTTACGAAGATCCATCTACTTTTTGACACAGGGGGACCTCACTAAAAATGTTCAATTATTGGAAACATGTTTATGCATATTATAATGTAAGTACCAAATATTTTTTTATTATGTCTATATTCAGCAAAGGTAATTCAAGTACGAATAATTTTATTCAGTAATTAGCTCTTAATTTTTAAATTTGAGAAATTAGCAACTAGTGACAAATATTATTAATGTTCAAGAAATATCTATGGTTGCAGATACACTAATTCCAGATAAACCAAATTTCTACTTCATAATCCAAAAAAATGAGGAGGTATTTGTGATCCACATTTTAACCATCAGGCTCTTGTGGAATTTGTTGGCTGGAGCACAAATACATATGTCCAGGCAAAAATCAAAGATGTTTATTCTTCTCTGAAGAGGCCTGCTTGGCAGGCGAAACACCTGGTGTCAAGTTTTTCGGCACTATTTTTTCCCCACGTACACTGCATCACAGTGTACTTCCCCCGTTCCGTATTCCTAGTCTGTGTGAAGGGTCACTGCCGTTGGGTTAAATTCCCCGTAAACCCTGAGTGCGTGTGTGTTTGCGTCTCACAAACGGTCAATTTGCTCTGCAAATACCGGAGTGAGGGAGTGCGTGCCGTTCCTTTGCTTTTTCTATCTTTACGTCTGTCTGAGTGAAGGGTCCCTGCCGTTGGGTTTAATTCCCCGTAAACCCTGAGTGCGTGTGTTTGCGACTTGCGACGGTCAATTTGTACTGCATATACCGGAGTGAAGGAGTGCGTGTGGTTTTGTTTGCCTTGTCTGAGTGTGTGGTCCCTGGCGAGGGGTTTTTTCCCCCGTAAACCCTGAGTGCGTGTGTGTTTGCGACTTGCGACGGTCAATTTGTACTGCATATACCGGAGTGAAGGAGTGCGTGTGGTTTTGTTTGCCTTGTCTGAGTGTGTGGTCCCTGGCGAGGGGTTTTTTCCCCCGTAAACCCTGAGTGCGTGTGTGTTTGCGACGGTCAATTTGTACTGCATATACCGGAGTGAAGGAGTGCGTGTGGTTTGGTTTGCCTTGTCTGAGTGTGTGGTCCCTGGCGAGGGGTTTTTTCCCCCGTAAACCCTGAGTGCGTGTGTGTTTGTGACTTGCAACGGTCAATTTGCACTGCAAATACCGGAGTGAGAGAGTGTGTGCAGTTTTGTTATCCTTATTCTTTGCACCCTCCCCCGTGTCCCCTAACTAGTGCCCCCAAGAGTACGGCTTTGGGTAACTTGTATTCATTCGGCCGTAGTACGTTCCCCTTTTGCTTTATCAAAGATGTAGTTTTATGAATTACGGTGCTGATGTGTAATCTTCCACACTTGATTGGAAGTAGCTCTCTGAATTGTTAGTCTCATAAATTTGGTGAAGATATTATTAGCATATGAACTTTCAGTCTCAGTTTATGTAAGGCTCTGGTTTTCCAAGCATCCAGCTTTGGACGTCCCAGTCTCCTTGGGGCAACCACACTTCCCTTTCCATCTATTTATTTCTTCTCCTTTCTTCCGTATCTTTTTATTTCTTTCCTTCCTTTCTTCACTCTTCCAAATTTGCACCATTTACTGATTTCTAATTTTTTTCCTATTAAATGAATGCCATGCGATGATTTGCTTTTTTTTCAGTGAATTATAATAACATAATTGTAAAAAATAGTTATGATAGATTTATATCCTCTACTCATAATCTAATTATCATGAATGAAAACGAGATAGCCAAGACCGTAAACTTGATTGGTACTACGTGATAAGGGAGGAGAAACAAAACAAGGTTACAAGTAAGGGGAGGAATAGGGAACACAATAGGTCACTTGGGTGTGTTTGAGGAACAGTGACCCACGTGTACCTCAATCACACACAAAAGGCAAAATAAAATAATAAAAAATAAAACAAACTTACAACCACTCCATCACTAGGGTGTGTTAAGAAATAACTGTCACTCTCGTGAATTACATTCACACACACACTCGGGGTTTACAAGGATCCCTCCAATGTCAGTGATCCATCAATCACACAAATGAATACAAAATTATAAAACAGATGTACGCACGCTCTTGCTCATTCACACAGGTGTGTTCGACCTTTGCGATTCACAAGTAATCACACATTCAGGATTTACCAGGATTCTTCCTATGCCAGAGACCCACCAATCAAACAGAAATATAGGACTTACATAAACAGACAATCACTAAGGTGTATCGGACCTTTGTGAATCGCACACACTCACTTGTTCAGGGTTTAAAGGATTCTTCCTATGCCAGGGACCTGTCAATCACCCAAACAAAAAATAAGGAAATCAGAATCGGGAGTAGGTAAGAGCCTAGAGAAAACCTGACACCAGGTGTTTCGCCTGCAAAGCAGGCCTCTTCAGAGAAGAATGAATATTCAGTTAGGGAGGTTTGAAAGAATGTGTCATTGGGAGGGGGAGATGGGGGATCTCGTGATTGGACAACAGAGAGGGGGTAGGGAGAAGAGATGGTTCAATGGGTATTATAGGTTCAGTGGAGGTGGGGGAGGAAGAGTACAGCAAAATATAACAGTGGATAAGGAAGAGGGGAAGTTTTAACGGTTGCTTTGCTCAAGGAGATGGGGAAAAGAAGGAGGGTTGGTCTTTCTTTTCCGACCCCCTCTTTTTTTCGAACATACAAGGTGTAATAAAAAAAGACAAGTCTGATTTTATTCTGCGCAAACCGTTCAATGGATCAAAACCAGACACAGTGCACCATCTAGCGACACATCTGATGACTAAAATGAGAGGTTGCATTCGTTTATGTCGAGTCGTTATGCAGTAGCAGCCGCACGTGTCTTAACCTGTTTGTCGCCACATGCAACGGCAGCAATGAAGAAGCTTGAGGAAGAGCGTTTTGAAATTTTGTTTCAAACTTGGGAAAAGTGCTACGGAGACACTTGGAATGATTCAGCAAGCCTTTGTTAATGACGCTATGATTCGAAGCCAGTGTTTTTAGTGCTACAGTGGTTTTAAATCGGTCAGAACCTCAACAGATGAAGATGCTTCTACTTCGACAGACCCCAACCATGTGAAATTGGTGTAAGATTCAGTGCGGGCAAATCTCTGTTTAACTCTTAAGGAGATAGCTGAGGAAGTGAACGTTAGTTTTGGATCCTGTCAGACAATTTTGACAGACATTTTGGGCATGGCGTGTGTCGCATCAAAATTTGTCCCGCGGGTGCTAACTGATGAACAAAGAGTTATTTTCCAGAACCACGACTTCCGTGATCCCACTGCCACCCTACTCTCCAGACGCGGCTCTAGCGGACTCTTTTTTGTTTCCAAAGTTAAAATCAACCTTGAAAGGGCACCGATTTGACTCTATTGTGAACATTAAAACTAATTGTACGGCGAACCTCTAGAGGATCCCTAAGGTGGCTTACCAGGCAGGGTTCGAGAGCTGGAAGAAACATTGGCAAAGGTATGTCGTCAGCAAAGGCATTGCCTTTACTTTGAGGGCAACTCGATTAAGCCGTATCCATCAAAGTAAACAAGTTATAAAATCGGCAGTCTTTTTTTGTATTACACCTTGTATAGTGAAGTAAAAGGCTGGTCCCCTTAATTGTTTTAGGTGAGTTCTGTATTATAAAGCTAACTATTTTGGTGGCCCAAATAAACATAAAAAAAGTTTGAAATGTCAAACCACAAACTTCTAATTTGATGACAAAATAATGTGCAAAAAAGGAGAAATGCCATTCAAGGTTGCAATGTGGCCCTTTTGAGTGAAGAAATTTTCAGATTTCAGGCATCAGTTTGGAATCCTCATCTTCATAGATATTGTACCAAGAAGTTTCAAATGAAGACTCTTTTACATCAGAAGAACGGATTGCCCGAAGTAAACAAAGTGCAAATACTCTACCTTGCAGGGACAGTGATGACCATCCCTTCAAAGACAATGAAGTGAACATCCACGCCCATTAAGACAGACCAAATCCTCCAGTCACTCGTCTTAAAGCTGCTAGACACAATGTTAACAAGTTAAGCCCTATGGTAATCACGCACTTGTCTAGCAATTGATTGTAATCTTTAACGTTAATTACAATAGTTTGTTTACCAATGAACACAACTATTTGTGAACATTGTTATTGATTTGATAGTGCACATTTGTAACAGCCACCTTTTCTTCCTATATCAATGTTATTGATGGTAATCCCAACGCAAGGTTTCTTCTGAAGTACACTTATTTCCTTGTTTTAAATGACATATTTCTGATCAAGTACTATGATTAAGATATTAGTGGAAATGAAATGGAAATATTGTTATCAATTATCATAAAAAATTCTCTTTCATGTCAATTCTACATGCTGCGTATTGGGCTCACAACATTGCAGCATTAAAAAAAATTCTTAAAGATTTATTTTGGGAGAACTGACAGAATTGAATAGAAATCCACCAGTAACAAAAATGTCATAAGGCTAGAGAATAATGAGGACATAGAAAATGCAAAATTATAGAACACAAGTTAAAATTTATCATTATCAAGGTATGTTACATCTTCCAGCACAAGTAAATTGAAATTTGTGTTGAAAAATACCAGGAACTCAAGATCTCAAAATACCTTTGGCAAAATAGAGTAAATATATGGATGACATTGGTATGATATACATATAACCTCGGTCATAACCTTAATGAAAGCTCATTAGCCAGAAAAATAGTTTACCAAAACCATCTTTTGTGTGATCATCACTAATTATTAAGATTTAACAGAATATTACTAAAATCTTTTTAATGGCAGTAACAGAATGCATTTTCTTTTTTCAGTTAACTTCAAAGCAGCAGGCACAAGAATAGTAAATGTTAACACCAATAACTTCACTTGATTACTTTTAACATGACTTTGATAACTGAAATTATAAAGCATACGATACATAGTTAAATGGAAATTTAAATGATAAAATTACATGGAAAAAATAAAAGTGAAACTTAAAACATCTAGCCTTAAAACATATTTCCTGGATTCCTTCTTCTCCCCATCAACTTTTACCCATAATCCACGTTTCCATTATTACATCAATCTTTACATAACACAATCAAGTTTTCATCCAAGAGGCAGAAATTCTCTCTATTGCTACAATTCACTCACTTTAATGGTGTGCCTAACACCTCAACAAGAAGGCACATTTCAAAAAATTGTGAAACTTCTATGAGGATGGAAGGAATAACTAAGCAAAAAGAAATGCAAACTTTACGCACTTGGATTCAAAAGTTCAGGTATGGCAGCAAAATTGCAAACAGGATCACAATATTTGTACAATACCTCATATTATCTTTGGGGATTAACTAGTTACCATAACTTCAAATGTTTCCCTGTAGCATTCTTTTGCATTTCCATTGTTAAAAATTTTCATTTCTATTCCTTAGCCGACTTTGAAAATATTGTTATATTTATAATGGTATTATATAAATATATATATTTATATAATGTTACAGTATGAATAATTTCTTAACATTAGTAACTGGCACATACATATTTTCACAAAATTATCAACAGGTCACAAAGAGCCTGGCAAAAATAAAACTGTGCAAAACCTGAAACAGTTAAGGTTCAATATATTATTTTGAAAAAATGTATTGCCACACTGCATTGAATATGAGAATGAAGAAAGAATAATAATACATTTATTTTATCACATAATGTCATGTCATGCCAATGTAAATATTCACAAGGTCAAGATATTTAAGCAAGTACCTTGCAGTTCCAATCCCAATACACTATGGTATAAAATTTTGGTTCTGGGACCAAATGGAACAATCAATCAGCGGCACCAGAGTTTTGCTTTACAGCCCTTCGGGGTAATTATGTAGGGCCCTATTAGTCGGCAGAAGTCTGTGGCTACTTCCTCCAATTTCAGCACCGCATTCATTACATCTTGCCACTTGCATGGCCTGCCCACATTCACCAATGACAAAAACATGTCCATTGGGACAGGCATACCAATGTCCTTGGTTCAGACCAACTGCTTGAACTACTTGCCTCATTTCAGATTTGGAAAGGCCAGTGGTAGATAATAAATTATGAACTTCAAGGATCTTATTGAATATTTCACTGTACTTATCTCTGGGAAATGATTTGACATCCTCAATAGTCACACGACAAATTTCATATTTCTCGAACCAATTTGTTCTTTCGGAATACTTGAATCCATGTAAATTCTCTACAATACGCAATAGCATCATCAGGTGGAAACGCTTGCATTCGCCATCAAAATCACTATGCTCCTGCATAGAAATCATCTCCAGTCTGTTTAGAATATTTCTCATGAGAACGTTAGCAATATTCACACAATCCTTCAGTGCCCCATCCTGATTGACCTTACCCTTAAACTCATGCAAATGCTCTGCTATTGAGAGAGCAAACTGCGTTCGAGCTTCCAGAGAATTGAGGACAAGAGCACCCAAGTGAGCCTTCTTACTCCTCCCAACTAAGTGATGCAACTCATCTAAGGAACTCTTACTCTTCTTGAAGTCTGCAAAAACACCAAAGGAACCTGTGAGTATAGCTTCCAACCGACATGTGAACACCATAATTAAGGTTGAGATTAAATTACTGTCAACTTTTCATTCTATTTATGGGACAATTATTTTTAACTGTGCCTTCTCTGATAGAGCGATTACACAGAAATGGTCACCTTATATAACCAGTATCAACAAAGGCTGACGAATAATTACCACATACCAAACACATTTGAACTTGAATTCCTCCATCTTTTGCATTGACTCTCTGCTTCATTCTTTTCTTTCATAATTAATTCCATATTATGATTCATGAATCACTAAATGAATTGCACTGATGTCAAATTCAACTCCAATACAGACAAAAGTTATCTGTTTAATATATGCAGAAAGCATTGAAAATAATAGCACTAAACTGACTCAATAAAATAATGCCCTGGGCATAGGACATCTATCTTTTATGCACATTGATGAATCTTAATTATTAGTTAACAAATGACATTAACAATTCACAGCTCCAAAAGGAGAGATTGCTTAGAATCAGGGAGAGCACACTGAGTAACATAATTAAACAAGACCTCTAACGGGTAAAATAACTGCTTGACAAATTCCTACAAGAGCAGTCTTTCTCATTAGGATAGCATGGAATAGAATCTATTTTCTTGGACTTTAGGGTAAGCCAGTGAAATGAAACTTGAAATGAGTGTTATTAGAAGCCTAGGTGAAATATACTCAAGGGCAAGAATGTCCATGTTTCAATTACAAGCAGAAGGAACTCCTCCTTAAAAATAATGCAGGAAAAAGAATTACTGTTCATGAACCTGTGTATATTTGCACCATTAGGGAATATAACTATAAAGGTTTGCAAAAATCTTGATATCACCTTAGTCCTCCAGCTGATTACTCTCAGCCCTTACCTCATTTTTAATTCCTACCAAAATATTCTCCATTGAAAGAAACATATGAGAAATGTAACTCTTGTGTTTAAACCAGCCAAATAATTGTAAGGAGATGAATCTGTTTTAGTAGGAAAGTAATTACTGCAATTCTAATGTATCATTCTTAATTAGGTATGATATGAAATAATAATAATCAGATATGAAATTGAATATAAGGGGATGTTTCTAAAAGAAACTTATGCTTAAAAACACAAACATGTATTCTTGGAAAGCTGGTTGTTTGGATAAAGTTATCAGAAATATGGAAAGATAATGTTGACTACAGCATTATATTGCTTTAGTATGGTTAAATATCTTAAAAACCCAAGTAGCGGTAGCCTTTGCCAATGGAGTACTGGGTTAATTTTTCAGCAGATGAAACATCTTTTCATTTTTGTGTAAATTCTACTACCAAGCATTGCTTTATTACTGAACTGATTAAAATAAAATTCTAATGCATAAGCAACACACACTGGAACAAAATGGGAAAAATACATAAATACAACAATCTAGGGTAAGAAACAAGAGGATTTTTCTTCCCCAAAACTAGAACATTCAGATTTAATGTTAATTGTGAGAGATGAGTAAAATTATGATCCTTAACAAACAATGGTTGGTGCACTATTGAAGTAAAAGCTCCTATTCCACTACCTATTTCAACAAGTTATATAGGTATTGAGAGTAGAGGAGACAAAAAAGAGAAAGAACCATTTTTTTCAGAGTTCCTAATCACGTCATTTTCTAATGCATGCATCACAGGAAGAAATTAAATTATACATGCAATTATATAACCATGCTTGCTTACAATGCAACCATTTCAGAGAGTAAAAATCATTCGCCTTGACTGGGATTCGAACCCGGATCCCTCGATATCCGGCTGAGTGCTTTAACCACTTAAGCTACCGAGACGTCCTCTTACACTCTGAAATTTTGGGGGCTTTAAAGGAACAAGATGTTATGACAAAATACCGTACATACAATGTCACAGGCATTCGTAGTCGTGCGCGACGCGCCACAGCCCACGATGTTAATAAAGCCAATTTCAAACACTTAGGCTGTTCATACCTTAGACAAATTTCAAATTTCTTGAAAACGTTTTTGAGATGCCTTACTGGAATATAATTTTTAATGTGCCGTGTTATACAAATGGACTGCAGAGTTACATATTACCAAAACTAACTACTGTTACAAGTACAAATGCCTTTAAAACAGTAAAATTTTCACAAACAAAAATAATGGATTTTCCATTCACATAAAAATGTCTCGTTTGAAGAATGGTTGGCATTTATTATCTTCCCATGTGGATTTTATAAAAAGGTAATTTGCAAGGATTAGTTTGCAATTATCTCTAATATGTTTCCATACATTAACAAATAATTATGTGAATTCATATTTTGTACAGGAATTTGCTCAGTATCCCATTTATAGGAGTTTTCTCCTCACCAAGAGGAAATTAAATACTGAAATTTTGCTTCAGCATTTACTCAAATGACTCAGGCTATCAACACCTGTATGGACTGAAAATCAAATAAACATAAAAAAACATGAACTGTGGAATTAGGTTGAATTCATAGCACAATTGGCACTCATATGTTAGCATAATTTCCTAAGGTCTTGATGCAAACCAGCAACTTGGCAGAAACTAGAAGTTTTATCCAAACTATAAAGTAACCAGAAGTACTTTTGGTAACCATTTGGTCCATGTTCATCAGAAGGATCCCTCAATATGAAATTAAAAGGAATAATTAACAAACCTGTACCAACATCACTTGTAGGATTACATGAAAGACATGTTTTTGACATGTGTCAAATATAATGAATCTATCAATGTTTACAATATTACCCAAAACAGAAAGAAAACAAGGCAGTATTAATTCATAGATAATAATCACCTATTATAATTATTACCCCAGAATTTTTTAATCATTAAATTACAGAAAATCCTTTTCTTTTTTTTTGTGCTCCGGTATATATTTCCCTTTATAACCACTTGCCTGACATGGCCGTGTTTGACACTGGCAACTGCTTCCTCCTGAAATTGACATGCCCGTGTGTGGGAAGGGCACCAAATTTTATTGCTCCAGTTCTTTGTTTTTCCGATTGCTTTCTTCAAGAAGTTCCTATTTTACTCGATAGTTCCCTCTAGCTTACTGCACACTAGAGACATTAGGTGGAAACTCTTGGAACTTGATTCTTGTATTCACTATATTTTGGTTAGGTTGTCAATGTTTGTGAAAAAATTAAAAAACCTGACTTTTTTGTGAAGAAAAAAATTTAAATCCTAACAGGCAAGTGGTCAAGATGGTCACCTTAGTAAAAACACCATCACAAGACGGTGACCTCTTCCATTCCCTATTCCAAACATTAAAACAACTCGACATTTACAATGGGTCTTATAAAATTTCTGTTACTTAAAAAAATTTCTGTTACTTACTCTGACGTGTCTTATATCAAATATACAGTTGTAACAACTTGATCGCTGGAAAAATAAATTGTATTTATTGTATTGTAAACATTTCTCAACTAATAACGGATCCCATCTGCTTCTGTCTCGCATTAAATGTTCACAGGAAGAATTTCAAATGACTTACATCCATGGTATTTCTTCCGTGATGAGTTTCCCTGCTATTTTGTGGCACCTGTGCTCTTACAAGCCTTCAGGCACATTTTCTAGCCGCCTGTTGGTTGAAAGCAATTGGTGGTCAGCTCCACCAACTCTTTCTCCACATTCATTGCACCTCCCAAAGCTCACTGCCCCTCCACAATCAGCAATAACAAAAACATGCCCATTAGGGCACGTGATCCAATGGCCTTGATGCAAGTTTATTGCTTGAACTACTTCCTTCATTTCACGCTTAGACAGACCAATATTTCCATTTGTAATTGAATAATAAGAATCATTTAGTTTCTTATTCATTTCTGGATACATTTCCTTCTTATATGGTGCCATTCCCTCCACCACTGTTTTGCATTCTTCATACACCCTGTACCAATTATTCTGTGAGCTGGAAGTCCAGCCATTGGTGTTCTCCAAAGCCCGCAACTTCATCATCAAGTTGAAACGCATGCACTCCCCCTCAATATCACTGTGCTCCTGAGCACTGATAGCATCCAATCTCTTCAGTATGATTTTAATGAGCACATTGGCCACCTTACAACAATCCAGCTTTGAATTGGGATTGATCTTTTCCTTCAGCTCATTGTAATGCTCAACAACTGAGAGAACAAATTCAGTTCGTGCTTCCAGAGAATTGAGAACTAAGGCACCGAAACTCTCCCTTCTGCTCCTCTTCACAAAGCACTGAAGATCATCCAAGCATTTCTTGCTCTGGGTAAATTCTGTAAAGGTATTCTGGAATTAGTGAGAGACCCTTCAAGTACTATGCAGTGTGAAATTAGTGATGGATTAGTATGGTCCTCCTTTAGTTCCAACGGTTTTTTTAAGGTAGGTTTTTGGATGGCCACAACTATCAAATAAATATTTTCCAACTCCAAACAAAACCCAATCCAGCAACCCACTCTACATCAGGTCTCTCTTCATCTCTGTGTACCTCTTTCCACCCTTCATCCCATCCAACATCCCTATCCTGTTCCTACCCTTTCCTCGCTCGCCCAACATTCCCCTCTATTACCTTCTTTAACATCCCGCTACCGCTCAATACGCCTTTCATCCATTTTTCCTGCCTCCATGGGATTTCTCTCAACAAACCCCTCTCCTCACCCACCATCTCCAGTACTTCCTCTTTTGCTTTCCTTTCAGTCCATTTCACCTTCTCCATTCTTCTCCACACCCACATTTCAAAAGCCTCCAGTCTACGTCTATCCTCCTGCTTCAGCAACCACGTTTCCGTGCCGTGCATAGCTACGCTCCATATCAGAGTTTTTCAAGTCTTTTCTTAACCTCGACTCAACGTCTAATACTAACACTACTCAACGTCCCCATCATCAACTCCCTCCTCCTTGAGAAAGCCTCCTTGCCTAGCGCATTCCTTCTCCTTACGTCCCTACTACTTTGACTGTGTTGGTTAAAAAAACACTTCCGAGATAGGTAAACTGTTCTACTTGCTCTATTTTTTCCCTCCTATTTTCATGTTTAGCTTAGCCTTCTTCTTCATTGAAAATCACATGACCTTTGTTTCATTAATATTGATTCTCATCCCATATCTATCGCGCTGAACCTACAATTCACTCAGCAATGCTTGCAACCCCTTGGCTGACTAAGCAACTAATGCTTGGTCATCAGCAAACCTAACCGATTTTACGAATTCTCCTCCGACTTTCATTCCTACGTCCAGTTCTTCCCATGCCTCTTTAATCATTTCCTCCACATATACGTTGAACAGCACCGGTGACAATGGGCAACCCTGCCTTACACCTCTTCCTATCGCTGCCCATCCGGACTCTCCGTTCCCCACTCGCACCTGAGCAGTCTGAGACATGTACAGGTTGCAGATCAGTCGCCTGTCCCTCCTATTCATTCCTATTTTCTGCAATACACGCATTAATTTTTCCCAATTCACTCTATCAAACACTTTTTCGAAATCTACGAAACAGGCAAATACGTCCTGATTATATTCTATATTCCTCTCGATTAGTGATCTCATTACTGCAATGGCATCACGCGCACCTCTTCCTTTCCTAAACCCAAACTGATCATCCCCTACGTAATCATTTGCCTTACTCTCTATCCTTTTGTTGATGATCCCGAGGACAACTTTAGCTGAGTGGGATATCAAACATATTGTTCTGTAATCCACACATGATGTTGACTTTACCTTTTTCGGAATAGGAACTAACACTGATCTCACAAAATCTTCCGGCCAGATTCCTTCCTCATAGATACTACGAATCAGTCCATATAGAGTCTTCTTCTCACATTTTCCTAAACATTTCAACAGTTCCACAGGAATGTTGTCCAACCCCACGGCCTTATTTGGTTTCATCTCCCTTAATGCCCTTTCTATTTCATCGTCGAGTATACCTGGACCTAAGCTATCTTCCTCTACATCATGTTCCTTTTCTATGTCTAACCTAAGCCCAAGCGAAGGTCTGCACTCATTGGAGATCCTTTCTGACTACTTCTCCGAAAACCTCCAAGATGATATTATCATAGCCGGGGACTTAAACCTTCCAGAAAGAGGGTGGGAGGGCAACACAGCAGGGGGTGGACAGGCTCTAGATCAGATAAATCGTCTCATTAACAAAGAAGGGTTTAAGCAGGTAGTAAAAAGCCCACTAGGGGTGAAAATACCCTCGATGTTTTTCTAGTTAAGACCACCAAACCCTGCCATTAGTATTGATGTTTTCCCAGGAATAAGTGACCACACAGCAGTGTGTGTTCAGATGGATTGGTATAGTTCAACAAAGGGGGGCATGGGGAAGGTAAAGAAAATTTGACAATATGCCCAGGCAGATGGGAAAGGGTTCCAGGAATTTTTAAGGGGCAAGTTTCCGGGTTGGGCAGGTAGTGGAACGACTGTGGAAAAAATGTGGGAATCATTCAAAGAAATATTTCTTGAAGGGCAATTAAAGTATGTCCCCATAAAAAATTTGAAACAGAATGTATATCCGGAGTACTACAACAAAACCATAATAAAACTGTAAGAAAGCGGTAAGAAAGGCACACAGACTAAAGAATGAAAGTAAAGAAATGTCTCAGCATTGGAGCACCTTGGTCTGGAACCTTAATAGGGAAAAGAAGAAGGCAAAGGAAAAATTTCTTATTAATGCAATTTCGAAAGACAATGCAGCAAAATTCTATAGTTATATGAAAACGAGGAAAGACAACAGGGAACATGTGAGCACATTAAAAGCTAAGGATGACATTATAACTGATACTGCAGGAATAGAAATACTTTCAACTCCTGCTTTACACATGTTTTTCGGGAAATAAAAAACAAAAAGGCTTGCCTAATTAGCTCAGAAACGACAGAGAACATCATCAGGGTAACAGCACAAAACAGCTCACTTCCCTCACCAAATGCTATTATCGTGGAGGCATTGTATTTTGTGAAAAAAATAAGGAAGATGAGGAAAAATAAGTCAGTCAATATATCGATTGACATTCTGAAGCTTGGTGATACCGCAATAGCTCTGTACCTGAGTCATCTATTCAAAGTAACTTTAAACAATGATGCCTTGCCTAATGATTGGAAAAAAGCAAACATTACCCCAATTTACAAAAAAGGGGACAAAGCAATAGCCAACAATTATAGACCAGTAAGCACAAAATCAGTTGTTTGCAAAATTATGGAAAAAAGAATCGCTGACTATATTCTGGAATGGTGGGCAAGAGATAAATGGTTATTCAAACACCAACATGGGTTTAGAACGGGATGCTCGTGTGAAACGCAGCTGTTGGGATTAAGCCAATATATCGGTGACACAATAGATGAAGGAAAGGACGTTGATGCAGTTATCATTGATTTTTTGGCAGCATTCGACCGAGTTCCTCACGATAAATTTTTATTAACGTTGGAGTCGTTACCATTAGATCTGAGGGTAAAACAAAACGGATACAAAATTTTCTTACGGGCAGAACTCAAAAAGTAAAAATAGGGGATGCATTTTCAAAAGAGGCGAACATTATAGCAGGGGTTCCACAGGACAGTGTTCTGGGGCCGTTGCTTTTCCTGGTTTATGTAAACGATATATCAAACAATATAAATTCCCAAATATGACTCTTTGCTGATGATTTCATTACATACAGACAGGTAGAGCATGTAAATGACTGAGTAATACTACAAAATGACATCAATCGCCTAGGTGACTGGGTTACAGATAATAATATGGGCATTAATGTCAGTAAGAGTAAGCATATACATTTTTCAAATAAAAAGAATGCACAAAAGGATATTCACACCCTCTTTGAAGAAAGAATCCCATGTAGCAGTCATTGCAAATATTTAGGCATTTACTTAACTGGAAATCTTGGGTGGGGAGTCCAAGTAGATAATGTGTCGAGGAAGGCATTTAAAGTACTTAATTGGGTTATGCGGAACTTAAAAGGAAGTAACGTAGCCACTAAAGAAGCATATAAGGTACTGGTTAGACCTATCCTAGAATACTCGTCCATAGCATGGGTCCATATGAGGAGGGACATATTAAAAAGATAGAAAAAGTATAAAGAAAGGCAACCAGATATGTGTTCGGAAGGTACAAAAGAATAAATAGTGTCTGGGAAATGTTGAATATACTGAAAAGGGAAAGTTTAAAAAAATAGAAGAAAAAGAAGTAGGTTAGGCACGATGCACAGAATTTTTAAAAATGGCGAAGCGTGGGAAGATTTGTGGAAAGAGATAGAAAACCCATACTTTACGGGGAAAAACGACCACAGTTTTAAAATAAAAATAAGAACACAAAAAACAAATTAGAAAAAATACTCTTTTTTAAACAGAACTATTGTTGAATGGAACCAACTGCCTGGAGGTTTGTTTGAGCCCTTCCTTCCAATTTTATGGATTTTAAGAAGAAGTGTAAAGCAGCAACTGGGTGGTAACCATTATTGATCAGTGATTTGTATACTATTGTAGCTGTTAAAATATTGTTTGTATGTTATGTGACCGTTGCCACCAGCACAATTGCCTAATTGCAATGAATATCATCAAATAAATAAATATCCTCGCACTGCGTTTTCCACCATGCTTCTTTCCCTTTATTTGTGGCCCATCTCAATTTATTGTTTAACTCTTTGTACTTCCTTTTGCCTAACTCTGTATATACATTTTTCCATCTTCTTCTCTCATCCATCTTTGCAATCAACTCATCCGTGACCCATGGTTTCCTTATCCTTTTCCCTTTAACGGATCCTATAGTGTCTTTCTATATATTCCTTCCATCCCTTATTAACTTACCCCACTTATCTTTAACTATTAGCACAGATCTTGCCTTCTTACTTCCCGATGATAACTTAACCCTGCTGAATAGAGCACCAATTTCACCCTTCTTCTGTAGACTTTCCATATCCTCGCATTGCGTTTTCCACCATTCTTCTTTTGCTTTATTTGTGGCCCTTCTCAATTTATTGTTTAACTCTTTGTACTTCCTTTTGCCTAACTCTGTGTTTACATTTTTCCATCTTCTTCTCTCATCCATCTTTGCAATCAACTCATCCATCTTCGATAGTACTCGGCTCTTTACTGTCATCCATGATTTTCTCTACAGCCTGCTGATACTCCTTCCTCGTTAATTCATTTACTGCTTCTAAATTCCATTTTTTAACCCGCCGCCCTTGCCTTATCTTCTTGAAACGAACATTACATTTCATAACAACTAAATTGTGGTCAGAGTCCGCATCCGCTCCTGGGAAACTGTGCGAATTTATCACACTGTTCCTAAACCTGTGCCTAACCATAATGTAATCTAACTGATACCTTTCTGAGTCTCCTGGCATTTTCCATGTATACCTACGCCTTTTGTGGTGTCTAAACCATGTGTTGGTGATGACCAACCTCTATCTCCTGCAGAATTCCATTGCTTTCTCCCTGCGTTCATTCATTGTGCCTAACCCATAGTCCCCCACCTCACCACCATCTCTTCCTTCGCCTACCGTAGCATTCCAATCCCTTATCATTATCAAATGTTTCCCTGCAGGAACACACGCGATTATATCCTCTAACTCATCGTACATCCTATCGACTTCTTCCTCCTTGTGATTGCTCGGTGGCATGTATACCTGAACAATGACCAAGTTCGTCGGTTCTGCTTTAATCTCTACGAGTAATATTCTATACATTGCTTGCTCTATGTCATCCACGCTTCTTCCTACCTCTTTATTTAATATTACGGCAACCCCTCGTTGGCTCTCGCCCCTACCACTGTATATTATCCTATAATTATCACTCCAGTAATCCCCGCTATCCTTCCATCTTACCTCGCATAGACCTAAAACATCTATATTATCTCTTTCCATCTCTCGCTTAATATTTTCTAATTTGCCTGTCCTCAACATTGTCCTGACATTCAATGTTCCTATTCTAACTACTTTTGTCTTCTGTCCTGCTGCTGTTAAAATTTCTCCCCTGCAAGGGTTTTGTGGGATGACGACTGTGGAAGCCTTGCCTTCCCCCGCTGCCAGGTACGACACACGACCTTTTGGGCAGAGTCCCGCAGATGCCAGGACTCAATTTCTCTGTCCATTATTTACTTGGGAATAACAATTGAGGTGGTTTCCTGTTGCTTTCCTCAATAGTGTTTTTCACTTAATGGCCACCCCACTGGGGTCAGACGCCTTCGCAGCCACCTCACTGAGGAACAGACGCTGCGTGGACTACCTTTCTTCTGGCTCCTATCCTTCGACCTATCTGGCATGGGTGACCCTACCAGGAGCAATTATTATTACTCCCGCCAGCACAGCTCTAGGGGTCATTGGAACGCACAAGCCCTTCCACCACGTCTCAAGGTTGTAGTCCATGGGATGGTTCCAATGGTTACTGAGATTAGAACAGGAAATGAAATAGAAAACTTTTCCAAATATATGTCCTACGTTAAGTTACTGAAGATAAAATGAGCAGATAAAGTGAGGGAATAGGAAAGTACAAGGGCAGGTTAGTAAAGTAGTACCAAGTGTCTCCAAGACAAAAAAGGAGGATCTGTTACAAACATTTAATTGGGAATGCTTGGATCATCTACCGTTGCGCAGTCCAAACTTATTCCTTACCCAGAGGTTGTCATCTGTTCAGGGCCCTAAACATTCATTAGGGTGGTTGACCTATTGAAAATGATGATGATGCCATAGGTCACAGACAGGTTACTTGTTGGCTGTGACAGCAAACAAAAGCTTCTTTGCTGCCGGTATCAAAGACTTGTAAAGTGCCTGAATGTAATGGCTGAATGCAGTGTAGAAAAGTGAAATGAATTATATGGAGTTACTTTGATTATTATTGCCTCTATCCAATTTTTTGACTTATTTATTGACTCATCCTCGTATATACAGTAGAACCTCGCTTAATGCAAACCTTGCATAATGAGTAATTTTGTATAACAAGCAAAAACATTTTGAACAAAAATGACTTGCTTAATAACCCACTCTTTGAAAGATGAAAGGCGAGAAGATCAGGATGGTTTGGTGGTTAACGCATTGGTCTCCCACCTAGAGGGCCTGGGTTCAAATCCTGGGGGCAGCAGATATTTTTAAGTGGTATCCCGATCCTTACTTGAGGTGCTTTGTGGAGAGCACCTTGAGTTAGTATGCAGTTCGTTGGATGGGACGTTAAGCTGTGGAACTCTTGGCACTTTTTGCTAAGAGAAGGCTAATGCTGCTGCCGGGTTTCTCTCCACCCTTCACTTCATCCTTTCCTACTCATCCATAATGGTGCAAATCACCTCAGCTGTTGATAACCTCTTGCAAAATCTACTACTGTGAAAGATGAAGCAAGAGCAATTCCCAAAATATTGCACATCTGTTACTTCAATGTGTATTTAGCACTTATTCCACTAGTATCAGTAATGACCACACACGTTTCAAAACTTGTGTTAAAGAGTATTGTTTGGTTTTTTGGGCAAAGTTTAAAAATATTTTCTGCAAAGTTTTAAAAATGACCCAGGAGAAAATTCTGTAAAAACAAAAGAATAAAAAAAACACAATAAATGAAAAGTAAAATAATTTAAAATCAGGAACAAGGTATGAGGTGGCTGATCTAGTAGGCACATCAACAATCAGCCTACATAAATGATTTACCTCATTTCAAGCACAAAATTAAGGAGATAGATGCTTCAAAAGAGAGTGATAAGAATGTCTACACAATCTGCACGTTTTCTCAATGATATTGAAAGGTTACTACACTTACGGATAAAGGAAAAGCAATTACAATACCACACTGTTGACCCATATACAGAATCTTTCCTTCATTCATATATCTATCTAGCCAAAAATATCATATGTAAATAATGTATTTCTACCCCTTTTTCTATTTACCATTCCTTTTTTTTATAGTCCTTATTTGAAAGATTGCCTTGTTTTTCTTCTACTGCAACCAAAATTTATCTACTGTCACTATAGACTCCTTTGTTTTCTCTTCAGTTAGGTCTTTACATTTCATTTTCTTGCTCTTATCCCCCCCTCCCATTGACTACAACCTTGATGTGCTGGAAGGGCTAATGAGTTCTGATGACCCATAGAGCTGTGCTGCCGGGAGTAATAATAATTGCTCCTCGTAGGGTTACCCATGCTAGATAGGTCCAGGGTTAAGAGCCAGACGAATGGTAGTCCACACAGCATCTGTTCCTCAGCGAGGCGGTTGCAAAGGCATCTGACCCCAGTGGGGTGGCCATTGAGTAATAGTATCATATTAAAAACGCTATGGAGAAAGGCAACGGGAAACCTCATCAATTATCATTCCCAAGAACATATGATGAACAATATAGAGAATATGAGTCCTGACAACTATGGAACTGGGCTCAATTGGCCGTGTGTTGTGCCCGGTAGTGGGAGAGGCAAGGCTTCTGTGGTCATCATCTCATGAAAGCTTTGCAAGGCAATTAAGGGAGATGAAATCAAATAAGGATGTAAGGGTAAGCAACATTCCTGTGGAACTATTGAAATGCTTAGGAAAATGTGGGAGGAACAGTCTATATGGACTGATTCATATCATCTTTGAGGAAGGAATCTGGTCGGAAGACTTTGGGAGATCAGTGTTAGTTCCTATTCCAAAAAAGGTAAAGGCTACATCATGTGAGTACTACAGAACAATAAGTTTAACATCCCATGCAGCTTAAGTTGTCCTCAGGATCATCAGTTTGGGTTTAAGATGGGAATAGGTACGTGTGATGCCATTACAGTAATGAAATCACTCATCGAGAGGAGTATAGAATAGAACCAGGATGGTCATCAACTCATGAAACCCTAGAGTAGACGAAAAACCCAAACCCGAAAGATGCAGAAGAGAAGACCAAAGTAGTTAGAATAGGAACTAGGATGTAAGGACAATGTTGAGAACAGGAAAATTACATAATATTAAGTGAAGAATGGAAATAGGAAATATACATATTTTAGATCTATGCGAGTTGAGATGGAAAGATAGTGGGGATTACTGAAGGGACAGTCACAGAGTAATATCAAAAGGGGATGAGAGCGAATGAGGGGTTGCCGTAATAATAAATAAAGAGGTTTTTTCCATTTTTTAATTTGGAATATAATTTAATATTGATATTTTGTCTACATTTAATTAATCTAACTAGGAATGTATGCGTATCTGTAAACCATTTGAAAATGTCTATTATGAATTGCAAATCAAGATACTTCTTAAAGTCTGAACTATATTTTAATTCTCAATTACAAGTTTGTATCTTCATATAATTTCTACCTGAACCTAATTTTTTTTTTATAAGCATGAAACTAATCTCATTTGAAAATGTCTATTATGAATTGCAAATCAAGATACTTCTTAAATTCTAAATTATATTTTAATTCTCAATTACAAGTATGTATCTTCATATAATTTGTACCTGAACGTAATTTTTTTTTTATAAGCATGAAACTAATCTATGCTTTTACTCTCTTTTAGTAACAAGGGTTATTCCCATCAATAAACAAAATAAAAAGGTCGTAAACGAGTAGATCTCAAGTATGCAACGTTCGACATATAGTTGAACAATTGAATAATTTCAATGGGACAAGGAATTTAATTCAATTTGGGTCAACAATGCCGGTTATTCATTATTTATATTACTGCTGGAAAAACGATGAATTATTTTAACATAGCTTTCATCCATTTCCAAGGAAACTTGCAAGCAAAATGTATTTTCCGTGCAAAATATTTCAGTGCAGTCATCTAGTGACCCTATGAGCTATAACTTGCACTATATGGCCATTATTCTTTGTCTGTATTCAGCTGGTCCAGGGCTTACTGTGCCGATGATGATCAGTTTTAAATGACAGGAAAACTTTTTGAGGTTTGATTACAGTGGTTTAACCCCATTTCCACCCTCCATCAGAACAATAGCATAGACTATAAAAATAAGCGTACATGTGCAAAAAAAATACTTTGCTTCTGGGTAAAGAGGGGATATAAGTTCAAATTTGGTATTAAACAAGCATGCTGTCATGGCTGAAGGGAAAAGTAATATAAGAAACAGGGGAGTGTGGAACAGAGTGAAATGTTAAACTGACATCACGCAACTAGATGAGCTAAACGAAATTATTGATATGAATCAAGAGGAAATGGATAGAGAACCACATGCTGATAAATAACGAATAGATGGGTCATATGAGGAGAAGGATAAGTATATCGATCGCTTGGTAGAAATCTCAGCAATGGAAAAATAAAGGCAGATGACTGAAAATATTTGCGGTTGTTGTGCAGGGCTTAAAAAGGATGAAAAAAACCAGCTGTTGGAGATAAAACAAGAAATAACTGATGGATTTCATACGTTTTTAAGGAAGGTAGAGTGCATGTAAAGGGGAAAAAAAAACAAAATATCATGGAGTCACCACTTTTATCCTACATACACTGAAGAAAAGAAGTGAATTAAACAAATTACTTCGGGACCTTTTAGCTATCAAATATTTCAAATTATATTAAAAATGCAACACTACATGAGCAATATCAGTTTTATGAAGAAGAAATGATAGCCGTTCATTATGGATTATTAATTTCTAATTATGAATGACCTTTAACTCATTAAATTATAGTATCCCCATAGCATTTCAACTAGAATATAAAAAATAATCTCAAGACCAACTAACCTTCAGAGGAAGTAAGACCCTTCAGTTTCAAGGCTGATTTTATCACTTCATTGTTTATTTGTTTAAGGTTTCCAAAAACCTTGTATTTCACTTTCTGTACGTTCAAGAAATGCATTTTAGCTTCATTGCCATATCGATATGCTCGCTGGATTGGTGTCTTACACATCGGGCACTCCAACATTTTCACCATTTTCTGACCCATGGAGAGCCATTTCTCCAAGCCAGTCGACTCAAATGTGTGTCCACAATCAGGTAAGATGACAAATCTGCAAAGAAATCACCCAATACCAATTTATGATAAATGGAAGAATGATTTCCTCCTTATACACAAATAAATGTGCAAATGATTTACCAAAATAAACGACATCGGAATCCACTTGAAAGGAAATTGTGGCAATGCATTAATCAATCTGCACTCACTAAAAAAATAGATGCACAATTTTTTACTCACTATTATTATTGGTATTCTACTGTTGAAGATAGGTTTTGGGTTGAACAGAGACTGAACAATGATTCACTACTTTGCTTCTCCTAAAAAAACACAATCTGACATCCAATACAAAAATAAACCATTTTCAATTCTGCAAACTTCCTTCACACTCCACCCAACATACCTACATCAAACCTCTGTTTATTATTTGTTTAGACAATTCTCTCAATTTTTCAAATAGTTTTCTGAAAAATTCTGGCATCCAAACAAGAACAGAAAGTCTTCACCATCGAGTGGCAGACCCTTTCCCACAGATGCTTCTAAAAGGAACCACAGGCCTTAAAATAGGGCCCATCTTTATTCTCTTGAAGGACTTGCCATCAATCGAATTTCTTGCTTGAAACTGACACATAGTAACACAAAATTTAAACGAGGAACGTCATGATATACAAATTCATTATTTCATTATTAGAGATCTGAAGAAAATAATTCAAATATTATATCATTATACAACTTCTGTGTTTTAACTTGTTCAAAAAAAAATTGCTCCAATAAAGTTCTGAGAGAATAAATCAGGTGTGTTAACTTTTGACACTTTTTTGAGTTTGGCCAAAATAGAGGACTGAATTTTAGCATTTCAATGCTAATATTGGTTAGTTAAAAGTGGAAAAAATTCAATTCCACAAGGTGGAGATCATTTGAAGCACTAATGATCATCTGAGTCACGGTCAATTAAGGATCCGGGTAACATTTTCATCCCAAAAATAATAACAGCATCACAGTAAACATTTTTGAGCAAATTTCTTCATGAAACTAGTTTCATAATACTGAATATCACAGGTGTAGGAAATATTTTTGATCTGGTCACGGACTGACTGCTGGATTAAAATTGATCATACTGATACCCACGCAATGCATGGGTAACAAATGAACAAGCAAAAACCAAAGTAAAGGATGAGCTTATCAAATTTAAATGATGACTGCATAAAACCACAACCAGAGGCTATTATGTTTGTATGCTAGACACAAAGCTCTCAATTTTGAGTCACATGCATGACTGAAACCTTTTAATCTCATTTCATGCAACTCTTATTAATAACATGTTAAGAGAGCATATCTCAAATGTGAAACCTCCAGTGGCACACAGACGTTCAATACTGGCAAGCACACGGAAAACATTTTTTTTTAAACTGCAGCTTTGTTTGGCATGCATCTACAAAATTGCATAGAGAAGGCAAAGTCTGCCACATCATCATTTCCTTTCTCAGATCCGCTTTCCCTATTCCTCCACCCATCATCCCACTCCATTCCCTAACCACACCACCCCTCCTGCTGAGATAAGAGTGGGGAAGTGGCAATTGAGCGGGGGCAACCAAGGTCCACCACCATGTACAGCAATATGCACAAAGCAAAATTCTTCCTTCCATCCCACCTTACCTCGTCAATTCCTCCTCCCAAACCTTTCCCTCCTGCTCCTTGCAAACTTGCCCACAATATAAAACTGCATGTACATAGAGTAACAGAGTGCAATATACATTGCCTTTGCTCAGCATGCGACAATGATGTGATGCAGCTCACATGCTCTTCTCTCGCTGCTAACCCAACAGATCCTTTTCCACCTTGTCCTGCCGACTGATTGACCCACCGTCTTCTGTCTCATATTATGACTGGTTAAATGCAATTATTATCACATGACAATCAACTATGTAATTTAGGGTATTGAGAGAAATGGACCAAACACCCCTACATTTACTCCACAGATTCATGCGAGATGAAATGGACGTTTGTCATCATGAGAAAAACAAAATTAGCACTTATCCACATATTTATTTGTAACGTACAACACGTTTCAGTTCATCGAACCATTTTCAGGTACAAGACAAGATTCAACTAGCGATACATCATATTTTTCCCTGTTGGGTATAAATATGATGTATTGCTGTAAATATGATGGGTATAAATATGATGTATGTGATGTAGAAAAGGGGGGGAGGGAGAAAAGAGTGAGGAGTAAGGTAGGTGGGGACAAAGAGGGGAAATATGGAAAACCCAAAGAAACAGAGAGACTAAAGAAAGTAAAAAGAGGGGGGGGAAGAGAAGCACTTGTGGTCACTATTTGAGGGAAGAATAGAGGTGTTAAACGGGAAGGAGGCATGGAAGGGATTGAGGCAGATTGAGGAGGTGTCAGTGATTCTAAGAGGGACATTATCAGGGAAGGGTTGTTCGACACATCCTGATAGTGGAGGGTAGGGAGTGGTTTGATGGGAAAATAGCCCAAGGGTGGAGCCAATAGGAGAGAGGGAATGCATCACTTTTTGTTGCCGGAACGGGATTCTAAGGAGTGTGTTTTTTAAAATATTGTCATTTAAAAGAACTTTCATATTTAATTTTCAAGTTGCTCTAAAATATCAAGTCTTTTGCCCTTATTTGCATTGTGTAGAATCTCTGCATTAAACTTACATGAGTGGGATAATTGTAGTGGATGCTTATCTAGGAGTGATGTTTCATCAAGAGTCCTCCAGCATCTTTTCTGTTCTTTTACTCTGGTTTTGAAACTTCTTGCAGTCTGCCCTATGTAGCACTTACCACATGAATCACACTACACCTTGTAAATGCTGGATTGTAAGAGGGGTTCTAATTTGTCTTTATTGGGGCAAAGGATTGTTTCCAGAGTATGCAGATTATGGAATGATATATCAAATTTTCTTTTATTGTATTTTCAGGCAATCTTATTAGAAAGATTACCTACAAACAATACACCACGTTTTGGGCTTTTCTTGTATGTTACAAATAAAACTGTGGAGAAGTGCAAATTTTGTTTTTCTCATAACCCCTACATTTCTTTGCCTCTCATAAGAAGACAAAACTTGACATCCCATGTCATCAAATTAAGCCTTCGTTGATTCTGTTCATTCCACATTCAACATGCCTATCCTTGCCCTCTGCCCCAACCTACTTGCCTTCTCTTCTCCCCTCTACATCACAATCTTCAGCAGTGTACTTCATCATCTATAAGGAGCAAATCACACAAAATGGACCGGAAAGTATGATCTAAGACATGCAATAGAAGACTGTATACGTTGATTTACCTTGCATTATCATCATCATCATCTGTCCCGAGGAAGGTCAGTATCTCATCTACTTCCTCTGGATTACACACTCGACAGAGCTCTGGGCATTTCTCACCGCAAAATCCAATGCAACTGTGGTCACACTTCAGTTTCTTTTTGCATGGCTCATCGCATGTAAGTCGGTCACATAATTCTGAACATTTCTTCATACATCTTTTATGCTCACACTGCCAGTTACAATTTTCCTGATGAAACAATCAATGCCATTTTTAAAAACCCCAAAAATTCAATCATACTCAACAATTACTCTCACAAAAGGCTTAGGTTTGATAAAGTGGTCTCACAACCCGAAATTCAGACACCTGGGCTAAAGGGCTAAAAACCACATTGCTATGAAATAGAATTAATGTAATAAATCAAGATGGATGATAAACAGTTGGTCAAGTTTGGACAATTCATCTTATTTTTTGATTCCATGATTTTCAAAAAAAGCTTTAAGGCAAGAATTACGGCAACTAACTGTGTCTTTGATGTGAAGGGTGGTGAAGGTTTTCAAAGAAGCATCGTTGTGTTGGTTTTGATGCTTATATTTAATTAACATAAAGACATGAAATTACTGCAACTGTAAATTTGATATATATGTTTGTCTGGCACTTGATTATGTAACATTTCTTGCAAATAATATGTTAACCACTGCATTAGTAAATAGATACACTTCAGAATATGTTTCTCTGAAATAGCTGATGAGGATTCATGATTTCATCACTTTATGATTAAGCTAATATGGTTATCCAGAAGCTCTTTATAGTTGAAGATATTTTTATATTGCCGTTTTTCTGCTACTTCTTTTGATTTTCATTTTTTCAAATCTTTTACCATAACACTGCATTTTATGGTTTTGTAATGGGAAAGAAAAAATATTTTTCCAGCTGATCGGCTTGTGCTTATAGGTCCAAGTTATATCCTTCATAGGCCCATAAGATGCAGGTTAATTTTAGAGCAAATTTGGAGCAAAAATGTGTCTAATGGGCTAGGAAATATAGTGTCTCTTATACCTGCTTTCATATGGTCCCATTAAACTGAAGGTTTAACTGCAACCACCTTCATTTCCATCAAAACTCTGTTCAATGACTGCTAGTTGAGTACCAAAATGCCCATTTAACAATTGAACATTCCATAATTGACAGATGATGTTTACATTCACTACTGAGAAATATTATTTGCTTATAAAATTAGATGTCAGAAATCTTGACGTTAAATTGACTTTCACATTAAATCATGATTGGATGAAATTATAAGCTGGGCATTAAAGCTTGCATTTGTTTCACATACAGCATCTTTTAGTGAGGCAATCTGCAAATGATAGGTCAAAGTTATACTCTTAATGCCCCATAAGGCCCATAATATGATATATCTATTTGTCCAGCAGACACAGTGTACAGTATTAAGAAAACATGACAGGTGTATAACTAAAGATATGGCAGGAAAATGATATAAACTAAAGTTTTACATAAATATTCATTTGCACTATAATAACACACATCAACCTGACATGCAAATAGATTCTTCTTCGATATCCATACCGAAAAAAGGAAAGAAATATTTGTACTTTTCCACAGTACACAGTTTCTGTGGAAAAGTACAAATATTTCTTTCCTTTTTTCGGTATGGATATTAAATACTTCCACGAAGTGAAGCCTGAAACAGTAGAATATCTCCTTCGATAGTGAGATTCTTGTCCCATTTTTTAAATGGTTAGGCAGATTGTTAAAAAATTGTGTACACATTGATGTGGTCTGTATGCTGCCTCTCACAATTTTGATGTTTTCATGTGTATATCTTTACGCCTTCTGGTATTGTGACAGAGACAACTATTATTCATTGTAAAGCCACTTGTTTTCCTTAGCATAATTCACCGCATGATAGATATATATACACAAGGTACAGTTAATATTCCAAAATATTCAAAAGGAGTTCAACAATGTGAATGATAAGGTTGATTACATGTGAGTCTTACTATTTTTTTCTGAACTAAAGGTATAAAACGAAGGCTACTTGTACGGCACATTTTGGAGTAAAAAAAGCGAATTTTATGGGCCAGGAAACACGGCAATATTTCATAGTCATACCTTTGCGTAATCATAGTAAGCTGTACATTTATATTGTTACCTTACTTTCCATTTAGAGCATTGATAACCATTCCATTTATTTGGTTTAACTTTTATATGAGTATTTTTGTTGAATTACAGAGGAACCTCACTTAAGGAGCACCTTGGATAGCGAGTAATTTGCATAACATTCAAAAATATTCTCCCCTAGAATAACTTGGTTAGCGAGTGAAAATTTGCATAATGAGTGACAGGGACAGGGGGATTCCTTGAGTGATTGCTCCGGCTGTTTAATGTTTGCGTTTAGCAAAAGTTCCACTAGCACCGTAGTGTCACTAGTGTTTGCACATTCAACCAAACTTGTGTTCAAGTGTATTATTTGTGACTTTTTTTGCACAGTTAAATAATATTTTATGGATACTTTTAAAAATGTCCCCAAAGAAAAAGTCAAAAGAGAATAAAAATGACCCTACAAATGAAAAGAGAAATCATTCAAGAGTGAGGACGAGGTTTCAACGTAGGTTATGTACCATCCAAATTCAATCAGTCAACAACAATGATTTGTACCATCATCAAGAACAAGTAACTCTTGAAGAGCTAATGGAGTTGCGTCTTGCTTCAGAGGAAGAAGTTGTGGAGAAGAGTTTGTCTGAGGATGAGGAGGTAACAGCTAAGCAACAATTATCTAGCGCAATAAGAGAAATGCTGAAAACATGGGAAACTTGCATTGTACGACAGTTGCTATTTATATTTTGAACCTTGACAACACTAAGTGCTTTAGGCGCCATCTGAATATTTGACTCTTTTAACGCTAACTTTCTTCCAAACATTTTGTCCTTTGATCATACTTGCATTGTTTACAGTGACTCGAAAATTCTGTCTCGGTGAAAAAATGGAGTTAACTCGTGAACACTTGGGTGCGATGATATTTTTTATGACTTTTGACGTGGATTATCAAGGCAGGAGTGCATCAATCACTTACTTCCACTTTTGGCGATGAAGCCCCATCTTTTGCCACTGTGGAACGCTGATATAACGAATTCCATCACAGCCACCGTTCGCTCAGTGACGAAAGTAATCCAAAATCAGTTATTGTGCCAGAACACACTGATGCTGTGCAAGAACTAGTAAAGGAAGATCGTCATGTGACTTATCGCGAGATGGAGGCATCTTTGGGAATTAGTATGACGAGCATCAATAAGATATTGCATGAACATATGGCAGTGAAAAAAATTTGTTTACGTTCAATCCCACATAATTTGACAAAAGCTGACAAAGATGCTTGTTTCAATTGTTGCAAAGAAATGCTCAAGAAATACCTACACAGGGACGAATCTTGGATCTATGCGTATGAGCCCGAAACGAAACAGCAATCAACTGTATGGGTCTCCCAAGACGAGCCAAATCCGACAAAAGTGATTCGTGCACATGGACGCAAATGATCGCCTGTTTCTTCGGAATAACTGGACATGTGGCAACCGTACCATTCAAGCAACACAGAACCATGAATTCTGTATGGTACAGGAGCACTTATTTGCCAGAAGTGCTTGATGAAATATGGAAAAAGAAGCGGCAACGAAGGATCATTCTTCATCATGACAACAGTGCAAGCTCTCACGGATCGGCTGAAACAACTACCTATTTGACTGGCCGAAACGTCGAATTGATGGGTCATCCTCCGTACAACCCTGATTTAGCACCAAGTTACTTCTTTTTTTATTCCCATTTATCAAAAAAAATTGCTTGGCCAATGTTTTTAGGTGCCAGGAGAGGTCGTTTATGCATTCAAAAACCACGTTTTGGAGGTACCTCAATCGGAGTGGAAAAAGTGTTACGAAAATTGGTTCGGGCGCATGCAAAAGTGTATTGATTATCGTGGAGAATACTTCGAAGAGCAATAAAGTCATTTTCAACAATAAATTACTGTCTTTTCATTATTTGGCTCAAAATGTAAATAGCAACCCTTTTACAATAAGATGCATCACCCTAATATTGCAGTTGTTACACCTGCTACAAATTTATTTATATGATAACAATGCTGTGTCCCATTTTCAAAATATTTTGAAGGTTTGGCAAAAACAAATATATTGCATATCTGGACAGTTTTCTAGATAAAAAAGAATTAGGTATGTATCATAATTCAGAAACAAATTATTTTATTCATTTTTCCTGCAAAGCTAATTCATATTCCAGGTAGGAATTTTTCCACGACAGAGGAAGAGATGAGGACTATAATTATCTGTTGCATTGAATATTGAGAAGCATCACCCTAATAAGACCAGCTAAGCTAGTTAAAAATTTACATAACAATAATGCTATGTTGCATTTTAAAAAAATTGAAGAGTCAGTAAAAACAAATGTCTCTTGACAGGTTTCTTGTAAAAATGAATTATGAATGTATCATAAATCATAACTAATTATTTCAATTCTTTTTTGCTTTCTACGAATTAAATTTGCACTCCCCATGGTTTCATTCCACTAGAAGAAAATGTGAATATGATCCACAATCATAAATAATGTCTATTTAATTTTCTTTGAATAAATGTTGCATGAAATATACTTTTTTCAGCATGGAATGCATTCTAGTATTTTAATTTCTTTATATGGAAAAATATGATTCACTAAATGAGTGTTTCATTGAACGGGAAAGGTCACGAACAAGATCATGTTCATATTAGGAGGTTCCACTGCACACCCATAACGGAGATTATGTATAAATTTCTGATTATTATTGAAGATATTCATAGGTGCACTATTCATGAAGAAATTGAACTGCATGTATCAAGTTTAGACAATATCAAGGATGGATAAATGTGTGGTATACAATTTCAGAGTGAGAAAATAAAGTCCAAGTATTCTAATTCTTCCCTCATTATTATGGCATAGTAAAATATTTCAATTGACTTCAAACACACTCATCTTCACAATATCAAAAATGTCTGACAGATATCTGAATAAGTAAGTATGAATGGTTTAATTGAAGAAAATTGTCATCATATATAAGAAGGCATACTAATTTTATAAATGCTTTTGAATGTTACAAAAGTCACAGCATAAAATTGAAAATGTTGTTGCCTTATATGTCTCTTTAAAAAATAAAAAGTTTAATAATCCCGCATTGAATGTATTTGCCAGTTTTGTAGATTTCGAAAAAGCGTTTGATAGAGTGAATTGGGTAAAATGAATGCGTGTATTGCAGAAAATAGGAATGGATTGGAGTGACAGGAGACTGATCCGCAACCTGTACATGTCTCATACTGCTCAGATGCAAGTGGGGAACGGAGAGTCCAGATGGGCAGTGTTAGGAAGAGGGGTAAGGCAGGGGTGTCCATTGTCACTGGTGCTGTTCAACGTATATGTGGAGGAAATGATTAAAGAGGCATGGGAAGAACTGGACGTAGGAATGAAAGTCGGAGGAGAATTCATAAAATCAGTTAGGTTTGCTGATGACCAAGCATTAGTTGCTCAGTCAGCCAAGGGGTTGCAAGCATTGTTGAATGAATTGGAGGTTCAGTGCGATAAATATGGGATAAGAATCAATATTAATAAAACAAAGGTTATGCGATTTTCCAGGAAGAAGAAGGCTAAACTAAATATTAAAATAGGAGGGGAAAGAATAGAGCAAGTAGAACAGTTTACATATCTCAGAAGTGTTTTGGACCAATACGGTCAAAGTAGTAGGGACGTAAGGAGAAGAATTGCACTAAGCAAGGAGGCTTTCTCAAGGAGGGGGGAGTTGATGACGGGGACGTTGAGTAGGGATGTTAAGACAAGACTCGTAAAAACTCTGATATGGAGCGTAGCTATGTACGGCACGGAAACGTGGTCACTGAAGCAGGAGGATAGACGTAGATTGGAGGCTTTTGAAATGTGGGTGTGGAGAAGGATGGAGAAGGTGAAATGGACTGAAAGGAAAACAAATGAGGAAGTACTAGAGACGGTGGGTGAGGAGAGGGGTTTCTTGAGAGAAATCCTATGGAGGCAAGAAAAATGGATGAAAGGTGTATTGAGCGGTAGTGGAATGTTGAAGAAGGTAATAGAGGGCAGAATGTTGAGCAAGCGAGGAAAGGGTAGGAACAGGATAGGGATGTTGGATGGGATGAAGGGGGGAAAGAAGTACACAGAGATGAAGAGGGACCGGATGTAGTTTAGGTTGCTGGATTGGGTTTTGTTTGGAGTTACAAAATATTTATTTGATAATTGTGTCCATCCAAAAACCTACCCTAACCGGTAGATTACCTAATAATAAAATATACACATACATACACACATATCCTCGCGCAGTCCCTAACCTGTACGTTAATGCTTATTGTAATGAACTAAGTCCTGGGGAATTTCAGCTACAAGCATTCTGGTCCCTTATCGTTCTTGGAAAAAATGACATTTAAACCTGTCAGTCTTGCAGTTTATCTCTCTGGTCGTATATACGTGATCCCTTTGACCGTAATACGTTGGGGATCGTACTAACTTGAACAAAAAGTTCCCAGAATAAACACCGTGTGGCGCTCCCATCGTTCCGATTTGAGTTCTGTTTTTTTTTTGTTAAATTGGTACATCTGTTGTTGATATTCCCTTTAAATCTTAGTGTCATAACTTGACATTTGCAAAAGTTACGTAGCCAAGAGTACATCTATCTCTGTGTGTGTTGGCGATTTTTTACAATTGCAGAAATGGATTTAAATTTGCAACAACGAACTTGTATTAAATTTTGCGTAAAAAATGGATTTAATGGCGCACGGACGTTGGAAATGTTGGAAAAGTGTTACGGCAACGATTCTCTAAAAAAAACGGTCATTTACCAGTGGCACGAGCGGTTCAGAAGTGGTCGTGAGTCAATCGAAGATGATGAACGCAGTGGCAGACCATCGACATCGAAAGTCGGTGAAAAAATTGATAAAGTAAAAGAAATGTTGGTCAATAACCGCAAATTAACCATCAGAGAAATAGCGGAGGACTTGAACATTGCCTATGGATCCGCCCAAGACATTGTGGTTAATGATTTGGGTTTCCGTCGTGTAGCAGCAAAGTTGGTGCCAAAAGACCTCAATTTCATGCAAAAAAGAGACCGTGTTGACGTCGCAAAAGACATGATTTGCGAGGCTGAATCCGATCTCACATTCATCAAAAGGATCATTACTGGAGACGAGACGTGGGTTTATGAGTACGACACGCAATCCAGACATCAGGCAAGTGAATGGCGTTCACCAAATGAGCCGAGACCAAAAAAACCACGTCGTTTTCAGTCAAAAAAGAAGGCAATGCTGACGGTTTTCATGGATTACAACGGTGTAGTGCATCATGAATTTTTGCCAGAAGGCCAGACAGTAAACAAAGAGTATTATTTGGGCATTATGAGACGTTTGCGTGAAGCAATTCGCCGAAAGAGACCAGAAATCGTCGCACAGTGCGTCGAGACCGTCGCACAGTGCTATCATTATTCGTAATTTTTTGACGAAAAATGCAACAAATACCATCCAACAGCCACCGAATTCACCTGATTTGGCTCCCTGTGACTTCTTTCTGTTCAATCGAGTTAAAAAACCATTACGGGGAACGCGTTTTAGCAGCCGAAAGGAAGTAATGGAAAAATCGCAGGAAGCACTGATGGACATACCGAAAACCGAATATAAAAAATGTTTCGAGGATTGGATCAAGCGCTGGCATAAGTGTGTTGCAGTCGATGGGGATTACTTTGAAGGGGACAATATAGATTTAGATGAATAAACTTGTATTTTTAATTTTCTGAATAAATTTCGGGAACTTTTTGATCAAGGTAGTATTATATCCTTGATGTCATCGGAAAAGGGCCCATCTTTAAATGTTTTTAATAACTTTAATCTATATTGTAAACGCCGCTGTGTAAGAGGATCCCAAGCTAAATTGTCTAGCAGAGTGGATTTTTTGGTCACAATCTGGGATTTTTTGGGTTTGGCCATTTTTTTAGAACGGAAAATTTTGTCCAAAAAAACTGATTTCTTGGACCTTTCTAAGGACTTTCAGTTGTATACAATACTACCAAAATATCTATCACTTCTGAGTGACGGATGATTTTCCTGCCCCCAATGCGCCCAGTTCTACCCACATTTACACCCCTGAGGGGCTGCACACGCCACTGACCCAACTGAAAATGTAAAATAGTTATATTATGATAATTTTTTACAAACACTCCGGGAATTTGGATCGGTTTTTGTCTCATGTGTCCGTGCTTTTGTGATGTTCACAGTTTTTCAGTTATTTGTGACGTTTTCCGGCATTCCGGGCCCCTTGTCTATGGCGCCCCCTCTCTAACATGCATTCATCATCTTTATCGACAATGTTGTGCATGGGCGCCATGATCTCAGAATCGTTTTCGTACCTCGCTTAATTACAGGACCAAATTTAAAACCACTTCAGATGTGGTCGGTTGTGCTACTTTTTTTACATTTTGAGCCCGTCTTAACGGGTCTTCGTCATTCTGAATCATCTTAAACTGGTAAAAAGGGGTTCATGGTATCCCCATTGTCTATTCATCTGAGTTTAAGACAAAAAAAATATGTCCGATTCGTAAATTTTTGTGCAACTTTGCGGGCCCGGTTTCCGGAATCAGCGCACCAAAATCGTCTTAAAATGGTCAAAACGGGGTCTTGGCATCCCAATTGATCGTTTGGCTAAGTTTAAGACGAAAAAAAATATGTCTGATTCGCAAATTTTTCATCCACCCCCGGGGGGAAAGACGACGAAATATCAAATAAGGGTCATATTTCCCGGTTATTGGCAAGGTACTCATTAAATGTGTACAGTTTTTGTGAGTGCAAATATGTTCGTCACAACATACCACCAGCTCCCCTACTAAAATATTTTTACTTCTGAATTTTTTGTCACAAAATACAACACCCATTACTTCTACCAATATTTTGAGTAATAAGTGGTGTAATTTCACTCAGATAAGTAGTGTTTAATTAACTAAAAAATAATAACATTTTAGCAAATAGAATTATTTATAAATACAGTTAATATATTACCAAATGGAAATATTAATATCATAACTCCCTATAAATAGATTAAATCGATAACCTGTGACTTACTTGACAAGGGACACATGGCTTTCCACACATATTCTTACACTTGGAATGCTCACAGGTAACAAAACACTTCTTCTTGCATGGTGGGCAATTTTGGGAGCATGAAACTGTACACCTGTGGAGCAAACAAAACTTCTGTTGAGTAATGAGGGGGGTAAGGTTTAGGGTAATTCAATGAAGAGAATTCACATATTTTAAAGTTTAGCTTAGGGAATAGCTTAGTTTTAGCTAGGGAATTAAATGTAGCTGGAAGTCAATGGAATAGGGAACGTTGACAGACCGAGGGATGGAAATTTGGAATCTGCAACAGACTCAAGGTACGTGTTGGCTGAGGGGGAACGCGAATTGAGAATAGAGGAAAAAGGTCGTTGGTACGGAGAGTTCCATTAAAGATGCTATTTAAGAATTTCATATCGCATAGTAATCGACGGCGGTGGAGAGGGGAAATACCAAGGGATGAGAGAGTATTTCTGGAGTCAACACCTCATTTGGTCGACCAATCCGATGCTTGCACGGCCTTGTTTAAACTCTGCTAACCAATATTTTACTGTTGTAAATCCATGGTTATGAAATGGTGCAAAAATTCCGCTTTGCTGCTGTGAAACTTTGCTATACACTCAATTGAAACATCTTCATGATACTGGTTTTGCTCGAGTGTGAGCAAACACGGCACCCATCTAGCACACAGCTTTCTTATGTCCAAATTTTCAGTTTAAATGTTATGTACTGCACTTTTTAAAATGTCTACTATGTCTGCTAGCTTGCATACTTTCAGTTAACGATCAGCCAGTATCACACTGTAGATTTTCTTCACCATTTCTGAAGTCGTTACCTCATTTGGTTGACCAATGTGATTCTTGTCTTGACAGCACGAACGGCCTCGTTTAAACTCTGCTACCCAACATTTTACTGTTGTAAACGAAGGAGCAGACTCACCCAGAGTAGAATCCAGCTCAGCTTTTATATTGGTTGGGCTAAGACTTTTCAAATGAAAGTATTGTATCACATGACGATGACCAATTTTCTCCATTTTCACAAATTCACCGAAAACGTTAACTATAGATGGCTGATAAAAAAATGCTAAGAAACATAGCGTCTTCAAACTTGAAAAATATGCTTTATTGATTAGATACTTTCTAATACAAAGATATTTTTCAAACTACCATCACCAACATCTCTACATCAGGCCGGGTACTTCTGGGACCACCTTCATACCTGCACTGTACAAAACCATTCTCCTTATAAAAATTTCCTCTTTTAAGTTTTCCTAGCATCCTTACTCAACATCCCTGTCATCAATCCCCTCCTTATGACCAATTCTTTGCCTAATACAATTCTTACTTCTGATATCCCCATTACTTAGACCCTCTCTGTCAAAAACACTTCCAAGAATGCTACATTGTTTCACCTACTCTAAACTTATGCCCTGCAATGTTAACTTAGCATTCCCCTTTCTTGAAACCTCAATCTTCATTTTGTTTACATTTACGTCCCACTGATTTTCGTAACTGATCAGCAATGATTTTAAGCCCTCGACTGATTGGCTAACTAAAGCTTTACCACCATTGTCTGCAAATTTAGCTGATTTAAATGACATATATTTGTACGTTGGGATATTCTTCAAGCACCTTGTCATCGCTTCTTCGACGGCTTATTAAGTCCCGAAATAGTGGCACTCGAGTTCCTCCTTGATCCATGGGAATAAGAAGAAGCCTGGTGGGACCAAGTCAGGGTACTTTTTGGATTCGGATCACTTTCACAATGGTTTAAGAGGTCATGCAAGATCATTGCACGAGCAGCCTTCTGTTCATTGGAAAGCACTTAGGGGACCATTTTCATGCAGATCTTCTGCATGCCCAAATCTTCAGTAACAACACGATGCACAATACTTTTCATGATATTACACTAATCTGCCAGCATTCTAACACTCGAGCATTATCACAGTTCAGCATGTCCCTCACTTTCTTCACATTTTGGTCAAAATGTGACATTACCGGTCGTCTAGATCAGCCTTCCTCCTCGGCATCCTCTCTGCCCTCCAGGAACATCTTGTCCCAGTGGTAAACCATATTTTGGGACATGGTACTATTGCCATAAGCTTCCCTTAGCATGGTAACAGTCTTGGCGGCCATTTTCTTGAGCACAACACAACATTTTATCGCGTAATGCTGGTCCTTGAAATGCAGCATCTAGAAATTGTGACACACAACTAAATCAAGGGTTCGAACTAGCAGCGATGCGCATGGTGAAACAGCCTGCAAGCAACTGACTCATTGGCTTCCCTAAACCTCCCACCACCTTTCCCACCACAAATCACCCCACTCCAGCCATCTGCATTGCTGACAACAAATCTTTTAACTTATTTTTGAGTCAGACCTTGTAGACATTCACCATAGAGGAAGCCTATTTAAAGTCGAAGTCACTTTATAACAAGTTGAGCATATTCAAATAAGCACGGGGATCGGGATGGTGCGGAGGCTAGCATAGAGGCTTCCCACCCCAAAGGCCCGGGTTCAAATCCTGGTGACAACAAATATCTTTCAGTGGTATCCCGATCCCTACTTGAGGTGCTTTGTGGAGGGCACTTTGAGTGAGTACGACGTCCATCGGAAGGGACGTTAAACTGAGGACCCCTTGGCGCCTTTCGACAAGAGTAGGCTAATGCCGGGTTTCTCTCCACCCTTCCTTTCCCACCCATCCCTAATGGCGCAAATGACCTTAGCTGTCGATCGCCTCCCCAACAAAAACATTAAATCAGCACCATGAAGTTCCTTATTGGTACTATTTCACTTTAAAAAAACATCAGCTACAGACAGGAACCAACAATTGATATTCATATCTAATTTGTTGTGAATAGCTTCTGGAATAGCTAAAGTGACCAGCTTCTTATCTAGATCATCCATAAAGCCAGCAGGAGAGGACACAGTGAACAGCCCACTGCTAAGTTGTCCAATCTTTTTGTTGGCAGTGTTCACCATCAAACTTGAAGTAATTCTGCTCTACATACAGTTCTACACATTCAGTAAGGAGGGAAACTAATCCTATAAGGATTGGCGTTCTGCACACCTCGTTTCAGTACTAGTTGATGTTTTCATTTTTTCACACAAAGATAATGAGCTATGTCAAGGAATCGACCAATTCTTTTATCAAACGTACAATGTATTATTATTATATGGTAGCTCTTGATATGATTGGTGGGCTAACAGATGATGATGCATGTATAATTGCAAAACATGGATAACCAACACACATGTGGAAACATAGTCGTGATATGAACAAATATACAGGGTGCGGAACTTATCTTCAGACAAATTTCAATTTGAATTTCCCGCCATATTGTAGTTCCCCTGGAGGTCACGATGGGAGCTTTTGAAAGCTATAGGCATCTATTAAAAAGTCATAACCTCAAAATGGCCGGGATGTTACATACAAGTGCAGAGTACAATCAAAGAGCTGGTATTATCGAAAGCGTTCGCATTGGGCATTCGCCCTGCGAAATAGTTCGATTCCTTGGGTACCCCAGATCAACTGTTTACGATATTGTGGCTAAGCACAAAGCTTTGGAGAAGCCTGGGGAAGGTTTCGCTTTTTGCAAATCATTTATTTCAAAATTCGCAATTTTTTTCAAATTTGTGCAAGGTTGAAAGTTTTGAAGAATGTCGAAAAACTGTGGATGGTAACTGTGGCCTCGAGGAGACAATGTGTCTTTCAGCAGGATGGTGCACCAGCTCATACGAGTCATTTAGTCCAAAACTGGCTCTCGCATAGCATTGAAGTGTTCTGGTCAAAGGAGTTCTGACCATCGAATAGCCAGTCATTACAGCTGACGGGGGTAATTACATTGAGCAATGTTACTCTTGACAGATACCTCTACTTGAATGTAATAGGATTTTCATTTGTATTTTTCAAAATAAATTTGCTTTTAAACAAAAGTTTCATTGGTCCAAATTTAACTGCCGCACCCTGTATACAGAGACTCATTTTTTCATACCTTGTGATAAATTAACATTTGTCAACAACGGAAAGTACTGTTTAATTTCTTTAGTGCGGGGGAGGGGTTATAGTTTTACATGACTTAGAACTATCTGATTAAGTGAAGAAGCAGAATGTATTTTCCTCAGAGAGCTAAACCAATCATGTAGCCATGGACAAACAAATGATTGGCATATGGACAAATATTGACAAAGGATCGCTGACGTTTATTCTTATTCATCATAATTTAAATAAAGCTGTGGAGGTAGCTAAAAACTTTTTTTTAATAGTAGCACTGTGTATTTGCTCTTGCCATGAAGGAGAGATTGTCGAAATCTCATGGCTAATGAATTTGAGGAAAACTATAACGGGAAAGTATACTATCCGTACTTTCAAGAAACCACAAATATCGTGAGTACAAACATGTTTAAATGAATATATTAAATACTATAGGTAACTTTTTATTTTCCAAATTTGAATAAGTTTAAATAAAGCCCTGATATTTCAAATCTGTTAATGAAAAAAGTTTATCAAAGTTTGAAAGCATTTATTCATTGTAATCGTTAAATGCAATTTTATTAAAATTACGGGGTACTGGGAGAAGAGAGAATAGCATGGATAATTGAGAACTTACTGCATTTTAGTTATTGAAGAATACAAGGATAAGGTGAAATGTTCTCAGCCTGACACAGAGATGTCGTTCGAATCGGCAAAAATTTACAATTCCTGCCCAAGTGCAGGTGTCATCAGTTTGTAAGAAAAGATTCAACTTATTAACTCAAGTACTTTGTTTACAAGTATTGTAGCAGTAGATGTCTTTCGTGTTTTTCGTTAAAATGGAAAAACTTGAATTTCCAGCAGTCATAAAATTCTTCGTTTAGGATGGATTAGGAAATTCATCAGAAGTTGACAAAAGTGTACGGAAACTCCGCTCCTTCAATAACAACCCTTAAAAAGTGGGCAGCTGAATTTAAATGGGGTCGCACATCCCTATGGCCAATAACCACAACCACACCAGAAATCATCGAAAAGGAGCACAATAACCTGTTGGACAAGAGGGGAGTGAAGATGAGTCAAATATTAGCTATAGACCGTGGGAATGTTGGAAGAAAGGGTGCAAATCATCTTTCACAAAGAATTAAGAATGCCAAAGGCCTGTACAAGTTGAGTGCTGCATTTGCTGAGTGAAGAGCAAAAGCAAATGTGCAAATGATTTCCGAGCGATTTGACACCATGGATGAGACATGGGTCCACCACTACATGCCAGAAAAGAAACAGCAGTCGAAGCAGTGGGTGGAAGCCAATGGTTCAGTGCTCAAGAAAGCAAAGTTGATAACATCTGCTGGAAAGGTCATGGCCAGTGTGTCTTAGCATGGAAAAGGGGATCCTGCTAATTGATTACCTTCAAAAAGGCAGAACAATTATGGGCAAACATTACTCCAACCTTCTTGACCAAGTGGATGCCCAAATTTGCAAGAAGAGATCTTGCTTGAAGAAGAAAAAATCATCTTTCACCAGGACAATGCACCTGCTCTCAAAGGTGCGTTAGTGATGGGAAAACTACAGAATTTGGGATATGATTTGCTTGGCCATCCCCCACACTCTCTTTATACAGCACCCTCAGACTTCCATCTGTTCCCAAACTTGAAGAAATTTGTTTCTGGGAAGCATTTCACATCCGATGAAGAAGTTGAGAGGGAGAGGGGGATAGATATTTTCACAGCATTTCAGACTCTCACTTCCCGGAAAGAAGACATGTTGGAGAACCACTGCACAAAGTGTGCTGAAGTCAAGGAAGATTATTAAAAAAATACAATCATTCCTTAACAGAAAATTGCAGTCCTTCATTATCAGGCTGAGAACTTTTCACCTTGCCCTCACACACGGTTATTATTACTTCCCTTAGAACTTCCTTACTCTATTTCGCACCATTAAAGTGTACAATTAAAAGGGTGTACAAATTTACAACTAGCTGCTTTAAAATCTGAGATACAGACACCATTTGTATTTTGATACTAATTATTAATAATAAGTTATTATTTATTCATTTTGGGGTGTGGAAGATTTAGACAGTTTGATTCAGAGTGAAATAGTAAATCGCCGGCCCCAGTGGCGGTGGGGTAACGTCCTCGTCTGCCAACCCATAGGTCGCAGGTTCAAATCCCACCAAGGTTGTTTTTCCTCCACCTAGGGCTTGGATGTATGTAATTGTCAAATTGTTATGTCAATGTCCAAAGTCTGATGTAAAGGTCGAAGTGCTGTTTTCGGACTAATGCAAAATAAAATAAATAAAAATAAGCCATCAAAAATTTATAATAGGGTTATTTATATGAAATATCTTACTCATGTCCACAGATGAGGTTTCTTCCACACTTTTCTTGACATGATATGTGGATTCTTCCCTGCATGCACTGGCCACAAGTTCCTTTGCACCTATGTGAGCATTCCAATATCTTCCCACATGCTTCTTTGCATCTATTCATCAATGTCTTAGAACTTGGATCTGAAAGAATGAATAGTTATTTAATAAAACACATTTTTCAAAGTTTTAATACATGTGTGTGTATGTGTATTAATATATATAAAAAAATCCTAAGCACAGTCATCAACCTGAAGGTCGGTTGGGTAGGTGATGGTAGAGTTCGCTCATTACAAAGCCAGATATTACTTCATAACTACCACTCCAGTAATCCCCACTATCCTTCCATTTCACCTAGCAAAGACCTAAAATATCTACATTTCTTCTTTCCATCTCTCACTCGACTCATATCATCTCATTTTCCTGTCTTCAACATTATCCTAACATTCCAAGTTACTACTCTAACTAATTTGCTCTTCTTCTTCTGCATATTCTGTTCTGAGCTGAGTGGGAAATCAAATATTGTTCTGTTGTCCTCACATTATGTAGCTTTTGCCTTCTTCGGAATAGGAACTAACACATCTCACCATGTCTTCCGTCCAGATTTCTTCCTCATAGATGCCTAAGAAGCAGTCCATATAGACTCTTCTTCCCATTTTTCAAGAAACTGTAAAAGTAACTTTAACGGAGTCACCCGCTATGTGTGCATTATAATGCAACCATTTCAGAGAGTAAAAATCATTCGCCTTGACCGGGATTCGAACCCGGATCCCTTGATATCCGGCCGAGTGCTTTAACCACTTAAGCTACCGAGACGTCCTCTTACACTCTGAAATTTTTGGGGCTTTAAAGGAACAAGATGTTATGACGAAATACCATACATACAATGTCACAGGCATTCGTAGTCGTGCGCGACGCGCCACAGTCCACGATGTTAATAAAGCCAATTTCAAACACTTAGGCTGTTCATACCTTAGACAAATTTCAAGAAATTTGACTGTCTCAAATTTCTTGAAATTTGTCTAAGGTATGAACAGCCTAAGTGTTTGAAATTGGCTTTATTAACATCGTGGACTGTGGCGCGTCGCGCACGACTACGAATGCCTGTGACATTGTATGTATGGTATTTCGTCATAACATCTTGTTCCTTTAAAGCCCCAAAAATTTCAGAGTGTAAGAGGACGTCTCGGTAGCTTAAGTGGTTAAAGCACTCGGCCGGATATCGAGGGATCCGGGTTCGAATCCCGGTCAAGGCGAATGAATTTTACTCTCTGAAATGGTTGTCTTCTTCCCATATTTTCCTGAACCTTTTAGAGTACTGCAGGAATGTTGTCAAACCCCACAACACTGACCATAAATTTAACTTCCCCCTCAGCTTAAGTTATTCTCAGGATCATCCACAAAAGGATAGAGAGTAAGGCACATGATTACTTAGGGGATGATCAGTTTGGGTTTAGGAAAGGGATAGGTACGCGTGATGCCATTGCAGTAATGAGATCACTGATCGGGAGGAATACAACATACAATCAGGACATATTTGCCTGTTTTGTAGATTTTGAAAAGGCATTTGATAGAAATATGGAAAGTGTGCTGAGGAATCATGAAATTAGGGTGCCATAGCAAAAGGTTTAAACATTATCAGGAAGTAAGAAGGGAAAATCTGTGTTGACAGTTGGAGATAAGTTGGGTAAGATAATAGTTGAAAGAGAAAAGATCCCAGAGAGCTGGGGGGAATATGAAGAAGAACTGTATGATAAAGAACTTAGGCCTACAAGAGTGAACATACTACCTTGAACAAAAAGTTCCCGGAATAAACACCGTGTGGTGCTCCCATCGTTCCGATTTGAGTTCTGTTTTTTTTATTAAATTGGTACATCTGTTGTTGATATTCCCTTTAAATCTTAGTGTCATAACTTGACATTTGCAAAAGTTATGTAGCCAAGAGTACATCTATCTCTGTGTGTGTTGGCGATTTTTTACAATTGCAGAAATGGATTTAAATTTGCAACAACGAACTTGTATTAAATTTTGCGTAAAAAATGGATTTAATGGCGCACGGACGTTGGAAATGTTGGAAAAGTGTTACGGCAACGATTCTCTAAAAAAAACGGTCATTTACCAGTGGCACGAGCGGTTCAGAAGTGGTCGTGAGTCAATCGAAGATGATGAACGCAGTGGCAGACCATCGACATCGAAAGTCGGTGAAAAAATTGATAAAGTAAAAGAAATGTTGGTCAATAACCGCAAATTAACCATCAGAGAAATAGCGGAGGACTTGAACATTGCCTATGGATCCGCCCAAGACATTGTGGTTAATGATTTGGGTTTCCGTCGTGTAGCAGCAAAGTTGGTGCCAAAAGACCTCAATTTCATGCAAAAAAGAGACCGTGTTGACGTCGCAAAAGACATGATTTGCGAGGCTAAATCCGATCCCACATTCATCAAAAGGATCATTACTGGAGACGAGACGTGGGTTTATGAGTACGACACGCAATCCAGACATCAGGCAAGTGAATGGCGTTCACCAAATGAGCTGAGACCAAAAAAACCACGTCGTTTTCAGTCAAAAAAGAAGGCAATGCTGACGGTTTTCATGGATTACAACGGTGTAGTGCATCATGAATTTTTGCCAGAAGGCCAGACAGTAAACAAAGAGTATTATTTGGGCGTTATGAGACGTTTGCGTGAAGCAATTCGCCGAAAGAGACCAGAAATGTGGGTAGAAAACTCGTGGATTTTGCACCATGATAACGCACCGTCGCACAGTGCTATCATTATTCGTAATTTTTTGACGAAAAATGCAACAAATACCATCCAACAGCCACCGAATTCACCTGATTTGGCTCCCTGTGACTTCTTACTGTTCAATCGAGTTAAAAAACCATTACGGGGAACGCGTTTTAGCAGCCGAGAGGAAGTAATGGAAAAATCGCAGGAAGCACTGATGGACATACCGAAAACCGAATATAAAAAATGTTTCGAGGATTGGATCAAGCGCTGACATAAGTGTGTTGCAGTCGATGGGGATTACTTTGAAGGGGACCATATAGATTTAGATGAATAAACTTGTATTTTTAATTTTCTGAATAAATTCCGGGAACTTTTCGATCAAGGTAGTAGAAAGAGAATATGGCATAGATGAAGATAACTTATGTCCAGACATGCTTGATGATGAGGTAGAAAGGGCATTAAGGTTAAGGGAGATGAACCCAAATAAGGCCATGGAGGTAGACAACATTCCTGCGGGACTACTTAAAGGTTTAGGAAAATGTGGGAGGAAGAGTCTATATGGACTGATTCGTAGCATCTATGGGGATGGAATCTGGCCGGAAGACTTTGTGAGTTCAGTGTTGGTTCCTATTTCAAAAAAGGTAAAGGCTACATCATGTGAGGATTACAGAACAATAAGTTTGATATCCCATGCAGCTAAAGTGGTTCCCAGAATCATCAAGTGAAGGATGGAGAGCAGGGCACACGATTCCTTAAGAGATGATCAGTTTGGGTTCAGGAGGGGAGAGGTATGTGCAATGCCATTGCAGTCGCAGCTGAGACAGTTGCATAATGGTAGGGGACAATGTGCATCAAGACATTACATTCTTCACCATGAAGTTAAAGATACTGTCTACATGGAATGAGCAGGATTTATTTATTCCCCTGCAACCTATATTTAATAAAAGCTATTTGTTTGTGGTTCAGGCAAATTATTATGCCCTCTAAATTTACATTATCCTCCAATTCACACACTTTTCCTTTGCCTCCCAGCAAAGAAGGTTTCAACAGAGGTTACTAATCATTACCGAGTGCATAACTGTAGCAATTGGTAGACCAACCCCCCAGTATGTACTCACCAACACCGACTTCATCGCAAAAGAGCCTCACAAGATGTCCACAAAGGGCTTTGACAGATCTGGAGGACAAAGATTCACATTTCTTCTGACTGCATGGGATCCCACAGACAGCGGTGCAAGGGTGCCCACAGCTACGCATTCTTGTGCACTTTTCCTTGCACATATGCCTCGTTGGAACCACACAACATTTCATTATCATCGTGTGTTTGCAATCGGGTATTTCCTTTGGCACACTTTTTTGGCAGCCACCACATTCCTCATAACATTTATTAGGGCAATCATGCCCACAATTCAGCTTCTTCTTGCATCGCTTGAGACAATTAACTGCCAGTGGGTCAACAGAACATTGCATGTCATGATAATGATCACAGTTTGGGAGCTTTCTTTTAACTTTATACGTGCACACACTGCATTGTTCAAAGCATTGCCTCTGGCAAATGTGCTCCTCTTTGCACTGAAGATTCTTTCGACTGCAAGGCCTCAAACATTTGAAGTCCAGGTGCTCAGGGTCAACATTAACATGGCATTTTCTAGGACAAACATGCCCACATGGGAGCCTACTATCACAAGGGAATGAGCAGTCCACCTTGTCTACGCTTACGTAACAAGGCTTTTTATTTTCATGTTCACAATCGGGTAGTTTCACACTCACTTCTACCTGGCATTTGTATTCCTTTGGATCCAAGTGGCATGGCAGCATAGCCATGTGACCACAGGGAAGATTGCTTTTAACGGGGACCATGCAGTCACCGCAATTTTTCCAGCACAACTTCTGACACCTGTGACCACGAATGCACATCACCTTGCTGCAAGTTTCATGGCATTTGAAGTTGCTATGAGCTTGCACATGGCACAGTTTCTTACACATATGTCCACAGTTCAATTTCTCACCACACATCAGACGGCATCCACCTTCACTGAGGCTGATGAAATCTTCAGCCTGGCTAACTTCCGTCAGTTGCTCTGGATGCTTCAGGCACTGCAATGCTAGATGAGTCCCGACAGCCTCCTTTTTCTCGAGGACCTTTCTGATTTCAGACCAGAGTCGACTCACCTTCGACAGCATGTCAATGTTGCCCATTATATAAAGGCCCTTCTTCGCCCTGGACAGTGCAACGCATATCCTATTCTCACTAGCCAAAAATCCTATTTTTTCCTTCTCATTATTTCTTACTAAAGACAGGAGTATTATGTCATTCTCCTCTCCTTGAAAATTATCAACAACAGCAATCTTGACATCCTTTATGAGACTATGCTTGTCCCTCTCCTATAAAAAAAAACAAAACAAACATAATTAAATCATACCAAAGAACAATTGCCTCTTATTGTACATTTACCCTTGCAGTATCATGATTTATTGTTTATAAGTTTCAACAAAGGAAAACTGAAAAATATAAGCTTGAGCTACATGCAAAGTCCTAATAGCATTGGGGTAAAATATACTCTTACAAAATAACCAATACGAAATATTAAATTGCACAACAGGTCTAGCTATAAAATGCAATGAATGCATGGGAATGACAACTCAATTTTTACAGGGTGTGGCAACATAACTTCCTGTTTTCATATGCAAATTGAATTGAAAAATGGAAGTTATGCTGCAGCACACAGTAAGAGCAAAAAAAATTAAACGGTGTATTATTTATGATACATACTTAAATCCCTTTCAATGGAAAACTGTCCAGAGACATTTGATTTTGCTGATGCTTCAAAATTTGGTAAAAATGAAACTCAGAATTATCATTAAATAAATTTCTGGCGCAGACAGCCACTGCCTGATTAGGCCTTGTGGGCACAGTACGCTGCAACAATTTCCCACGATCTCCACATCACATTTAGCCTGTTGTTCAGACTTGACACTTCATGAAGGCTCGTGGAATTTCTGAATGGTAAACAAGCAGGGGTTTAATTTCCAAACCACCACCACTTGTTTTTGCACAAAATACAAGGGTAAGCTGAAAACTAATGCACGCATGCTTGTAGACTACAAACAAAAACAAATAGCCAGATGGGGCAAAAGGTACAATAAAGTATAATTCTTATGTTTTATAATCACATTTATTTTTCAACAAAGCCAACGTTAAGGCTAACACATTTCTCCCAACTTGTAACAAGTTTTCTTATTTCACAACTGAAAAACTCTTCCGACTTTTCTCGGATCCAGGAATTGACAGCTGCCTTCACCTCATCCTCCGAGGTGTAATGAATACCCTTGAGGTGTCACTTGAGTTGAGGAAAAAATAAGTTGCAAGGTGCAAGATTGGGGGAATAAGGATGGAGTGGAATTGGTTCACATTTCAGGTTTCGCAGAGCCTCTCCAGTTGCATGCGAGGTGTGTGGTGGACGAGCGTTGTAGCCGTGTTGTAAGATTATTATTGGCGCCAGGCTGCCTTTAACATGACAAACTCGACCAATTTAGTTTGCACTATGCTTTTGATCGCCAGTCATTTTGAATCAAATCTTCGACAAGTTTGCAATGTATATCGTCTGTGGCAGTGATCGGACATCTGCTGTGTTTCATCAACAAATATGGCTTTTCCAGGCTAACAACCACAAAATTTTAACACTCATCGATTTATAGTAGACCTATCAACAGGATCGTCATCATAAACAGCCTTTAAATGACAATGTATCTCAGTAGGAGTCACTTTTTAAGTCATGCTGTTTAACTCGCGTTGGCATAGCACTAGAACACATCCACATACTTCCACTTCTCAAAATACACTGGACGAATGTGACGACCTCAAACCTTCACATGCATTTTGAGGGGGAATGTTACTTCCATATGCCATCAGGAGTGCTTCTGGAGGTCATTTTGTTTGTGGTCTACAAGCATGTGTGCATTAGTTTCCAGCTTACCCTCGTAGAACAGCGTGAGAAGGCCTTTCACTGTCTTGCGGCCAGGGAATGTATTCTCCTCTAATGAAACATAGGTTCGCTTCAGCATCCTCTTCCAGAAGAGGTCTGTCTCGTCACAATTAAAAACCTGTCAGGGCAGATAACCCTCGGAATCTACGAGCTTCTGTAAGTCACCAACAATGAAGTTCCTGCTGCCTTTGACTCAAACCATGCTGTAGAACACCGTGGATGTTGGTTCTTTTCTTAAAGTTCTTTTATCACGCATGGATTCCCTTAAATCTTCTTTGACCAAATATGATCTGGTCATCTTCTTAATGTGGTCAGCAAAAATTACTTTCACCTTCTCACAACTAATATTTTCATTATTAGAATTGCATTCCAATTGCTTGCCATTTATGCATTAGAGAAGCAGCCTTTCAACATGATATAGAATACAACTGTTAATGTAAATATTCTTATCCCTCTCATTGAAGTATCTATATTCTTATTTTTGTCCTTTTTCTTGAAGATAATTCAAATGGTCGATGTACACAGATTAATAGCATGGGTGTGTTAAATCAACCACCCTCAATTTTTAATGATTTTACTTTTCATTTCTACTGTTATTTTTATTCTCTTATGACTGTTTTCCAATGGATTTTTCTTCCGAGACATTTTTTAAACTATGCACAAAACATTATTAAATTTGCACAAAAAAAATTACAAATAATGCCTGAACACAAGTTTTAAAAAAATGTGAGATCACTGGTAACACTAGGGATCGTGATGGTGCAGTGGCTTGCATACTGGCTTCCCACCCACCAGAGGGTCATGGTTCAAATCCTGGAAATGATGGATAATTTTTAGTATTAACCTGATCCCTACTTGAGGTGCTTTGTGGAGAGCACTTCTAATGAGTAACCTGTCCATGGTAAGGCAGCCCTGAAAGGAACCCGATTTTCATCCGTAGAAGAGACGCAATCAGTTGTGACGAAGACCTAGCAAGAAGATGGCTTCCTAGGCACATACCGATCATGGCAGAGCCGCTTTAAAAAAATGCATAGAGGCCCAAGGACAATACTTAGAAGAATTTAAGTGCTTGTGCATATCTTTTCAATAAATTACTTTAAAAAATAATTGCATTTTTTGGAACAGACCCTGTTTATGAATGACAGCAAACATTTCGGATCCAAAATGAAATGGAAAAAGAGTGGTTCACATTTGGGTAATTGAGAAGGGTGTGGGAAGAGAAATGGGAAATAAAAGGAGATATTGGTGAACGATAGGAAAGGATGGCACATTCACAATGGAGAATCAACAGTGCAAGATTTGGTGCTGGATCCAACGGCAATGGAACAGATAACATAACTTGTTACATTTAACCTTAAAGTCTTTTACCTCATTCAAAAGGAATAGTTGGCCCAAGTAAGTTGCCAGTATAGTAATCTGAGAGGGGTTATAACCCTGCAAAATGATGTGCCTGCACAAGGCAATGAGGAATTCTGCTTCATGTCGATTTTTTTTACTCAAATCATCCATTGCCTATATGGTAGAAAAAATGAAATAAAATTAGTAGATATAAATATTGACAATCAATATTGCTCATACAACTATAATACCTTATCATGAAATGACTAAGCTTTTAAAGAGTAAGACCAATTCCTCCGGGTGATGGTATCTGCTTGAGAATCGGTGACAAGGAAAGAAAAATCATATATTCCTCACTAAATCTCTACAGCTAAATTTTATTATATTAAAATAGGTCGCCAGTATTATTTTCCCTGAGGTTATTCTATTGCTATTTTAAAAATAAATCTTCAGAGATTATTGACAATATATAAATTTACATAAAAATTTGCTAGTTGAGTCAATCAAAAGTAAATCAACAACAGATTGGAGGGACGGTAGACTGATCCACAACCTATACGTGTCTCAGACTGCTCGGGTGCAAGTGGGGAAGAGAGAGTCCAGATGGGCAGTGTTAGGAAGAGGTGTAATTAAGGGTTGTCCATTTTCACTGGTTTTGTTCAACATATACATGAAGGAAATGATTAAAGAGGCATGGGAAGAGCTGCAGGCAGGAATGAAAGTAGGTGGACAATTCATAAAAATCAGGTTTGCTGATGACCAAGCTTTAGTTTGTCAGTCAGCCAAGGGGTTGCAAGCATTGCCGAGTGAATTGAAGGTTCAGTGCGATAGATATGTGATGAGAATGAATATTAATAAAACAAAGGTTATGCGATTTTCCAGAAAGAAAAAGGCTAACCATTACATTAAAATAGGAGGGCAAAAACTTGAGCGGGTGGAAAAGTTTACGCGTCTTGGAAATGTTTCGGGCCACAGTAGTTAATAATATAGGGATGTAAGGAGAAGAATGGCATTAGGCAAAACAAGCTTTCAACAAGGAGGGAAATAATGACCGAGACATTGAGTTAGGTTGTAAACAAAAGGCTCATTAAAACTTTGGTATGAGTGTAGTTATGTGCGGTGCGGAAATATGGTCACTGCAACAGGATGATAGATGTACATTGGAGGCTTTTAACCACTCATCTGGGTAAAGAGAAAGGGAACGTACTACGGCCGAATGAATGGAATAAATAAAAATTACCCAAAGCCGTACTCTTAGTGGCACTAGTTAGGGGACACGGCGGAGGGTGCTAAGAATGAGGATAACAAAACCGCACACACTCTCTCACTCCGGTATTTGCAGTGCAAATTGACCGTAGCAAGTCGCAAACACACACGCACTCAGGGTTTACGGGGGTTTAACCCAACGGCAGGGACCCTTCACTCAGACTAGGAAGACGGAAAGGGAAGTACACTGTGATCGGTGTCCGTGGGGAAAAAATAGTGCCGAAAAACCTGACACCAGGTGTTTCGCCTGCCAAGCAGGCCTCTTCAGAGAAGAATAAACCATAAACACAGTAATCAACCCGAAGGTCGGTTTAGTAGGTGACGGTAGAGCTCACCCATGTACTAGGCCCGACGGCGTGTGAATATTCACACATCAGGGTAGGGGGGCCAGTTCCTTTCCCTGTGCCGGTTATGGTTTCCCAGGAAGATCTGGTACCCGAAAAATGAACTAGCTTGGGTGGAGCTGCAGGTGCCCAAAGTGCCTTGCCCGGGAATCGAACCCGGGACCCTCCGGTCAGTAGTCCAACACTCTACCCACTAGACCACTGCGACCCGCCCGAGAAGAATAATCATCAATTATTCTTCTCTGAAGAGGCCTGCTTGGCAGGCGAAACACCTGGTGTCAGGTTTTTCGGCACTATTTTTTCCCCACGGACACCGATCACAGTGTACTTCCCTTTCCGTCTTCCTAGTCTGAGTGAAGGGTCCCTGCCGTTGGGTTAAACCCCCGTAAACCCTGAGTGCGTGTGTGTTTGCGACTTGCTACGGTCAATTTGCACTGCAAATACCGGAGTGAGAGAGTGTGTGCGGTTTTGTTATCCTCATTCTTTGCACCCTCCCCCGTGTCCCCTAACTAGTGCCTCCAAGAGTACGGCTTTGGGTAATTTTTATTTATTCCACTCATCTGGGTATTCAATTTTCCAATGCCCATCCCGTAGTGGGCATTTAATTCTACACTGGGCCCAAATTTCTATTTTTGTTGAAAGAAGATTAAACACAAATATTTTGAGTTGTTTGAAATGAAGAAAATTTGTGGTTTTAATTTTTATATTAATGATAAACCTTGATTTAACAAAATTAAAAATGATAATTTTAACTAATTCGTACAAGTGAAGAAAACATTAGCATAGAATGAATGCTATTTAAAGTATATGGATTAATCAGTGGTAGCAGAAGGTTTAGAAAAATGGGCAACATGTAAATTACAATGTTAGAATTTTTGTAAAAGAGAGGCAAAACAGGCAACCACACATTTCAAATATATATTGTTTTTTACTCTTCACTCTACTTAAGTAAAATTTTTTTTAAACGATTACAATACTTCATTTCCACAGAAAAAACTTTACTCTTTATAAAACCAAATAAAATAATAAAAACTACAGGAAAATATAGAATTGTTCAAAGCAAACATGAAGAGAAATGAAATTCTAAAAAAAATTGTACCATAAATCATGACCATTATTTTATATTTGCTGTACATCTACACATAGAAAATGATTTTAAAATTCATTGAATATCTATTTTTAGAAATCATTTTGATTATGGTACACTCTGAAACATGGATTCTCTAAAACTCACTAGGTTCAGATCATTTTCTTTTGCTCAATGAAGCCAAATCAGAAAATGTTAGCAAACTTGAAAGAAATAATTCCTATTCCAACAGCAAGGGCATTTCAAAATATTTGTAAATTTTTTAACTAGTTATTCACACTAGAAAGCCCCAAAACCTTCCACTCCAATGCTCAAAGACAAACTGAGGACGACATGGGTGGCTAAAGATATCCAAATCAGTTACCCCACTCACAAAGAGTACTCAGGCAGACTACCATCTGCGAATGATTACAAGGTTAGAGCAGAGGGTACAATAAAATGACCTTTCTTGCAGCTCGGGCCATCAAGGTAACAAAATTTTCCTTGCCTGGAAAAGAGACAGCATTTGTATGCGTGTAAAAGATTTCTAAATAACATGGTCTTCAATTGATTCAGGCTCAACTTTGTGGAAGTTCACGCTCATGTAGCACAATGTATTTTTCCACTGTATCATCAGCTACCCAGGTACCTGATGATGACGCCTAAGCATTGAAACTAGTGGTTACAAAATAAAGAACAGTGGGAATATATATTGTGTTCTTCATTCCATGAGCTTCACTAAAACACGAATGCAAGAAAAGAATACATGCAGCAAAGCCTGAAGTGTTTATGCAACGGATTTAGATCCAGTAAAGGTAAAAAAAAAGTAAGACCTGACAAATACTGAGTGTTAAGAAAACTATTTCAAATAGCAGAGCCTTCAAAAAATTACATGCAGGAGAGGGATAATATAAAATACACATTCGTGAAAATGGGAGAAAATTAAGATATAAAAATACGACAAGGGGCAATAAGAATTCGACCCACAAGATAGCAACAGAGTTTCACTGGGAAACGCTTGGGTACTCAAAAAAGTGAACACATTGGACACACCTACGAGTGGCAGCAGATGTGCGACGAAATACCATGGCATACCCATTGCAAATGAACATAAAATCGGTGTGATGTATATACACGACATACCCACCACGAGATAATCTCCTCATGACGTATATACGAGGCGTGTTCATAAAGTAAGGCCCGTTTGGTCACAGGCAAAAATATACTCATATGAAACACATTTTATTGGCACTTTTAGTTAGCTACAAACCTACTTCACTTATCTACATAATCGCCGTTCACTTCTAAGCATTTTTCGTACCGCTGCACCAGCTTCTTCAACCCCTCTGCATAGAAACTCGCAGCCTGAGGGTTGAACCAATCGACAACGCCATTCTTGAGTTCCTCTTCGGTTTCGAAACGTTGTCCACCGAACCACTGTTTCAAGTGCAAGAAGAGGAAGTAGTCGCTGGGTGTAAGGTCAGGACTGTACGGTGGGTGGTTTAAAGAGTTCCCAACGACCCAAAAACTCTCGTCCACTGGACATTATTTGCTCTTTGTGGTGGTCGGTGAGCATTTTCGGTACCCACCTTGCACGCAATGTGAGGTATCCGAGGTTTTCCGTAACAATATTGTAGACAGTAGTGCGTCCAAGTTGAGGAAATTGTTCAGCCAGGCCATTAATTGTCAATCGACGATCACATCGCGGTTTTTGTTCCACTTGCGAAACAATTTCATCGGTCAGAATACTGGGCCTACCACTTCGCTCTTCGTCATGGACATTTGTTCGTCCATTTTTAAAATCACAGCACCATTGTCTAACCTTTCCTTCACTCATAACTGTAGGTTTATAAACTAGGCATAATTCCCGAAGAATTTCAGCAGCCGACAATCCTTTTGCATACAAGAATCGTATGACAGAATGCACTTCACAGCTAGCGGGATCAACGATTGTCGTGGACATTGTTGTTTGCATGCACGGACAAGCAAACGACTTCTGAAACAAAACAAATGCTGCTGTAGCTTCTCAATGAATCAGTAGATGGCACTGCAGGAGCAAAACTTTGTTCTGAAGCGCCAATATTTAAATATAAGCAAACGGTACTTACTTTAACAATACGCCTCGTATATATGGCACACCCAGATGAGTGGTTAAAATGTGGGTGTGGAGAAGAATGGAGGAGTGAACGGAATGGAAAACAAATGAGTAAGTTTGGTGGGGAAGGAGAGGGGATTGTTGGGAGAAATTCAAGAAGGCAGGAAAGATGGAAGCAAAGCATATTTGATTGACAATGACATGTTGAAGACTGTGATAGAGAGAAGAATGTGAAGCACATGAGGAAGAGGCAATAATAGGATAGGGATATTGGATGGATGAAGGAAGTGTATGGAGATGAAGAGGGGCTTAGACATAGAGTAGGATGTTAGGTTTATGTCTCTTAACCCTTTGCACTCGAGAGGTGAGTCTCACTCATCACACGATTTCATGCCGCAACTCGAGAGGTGACTGTCGCTCACCACTTCGTACGCTGCTGTGGTAACTTCATGCGCGGTGGTGGTTGTTTACGTTTAGTTCCTACGCTCTGTTTGTATAATCTAATGAAGTGTGAAATGATATTATTACTAGAATTGAGCTCTTACGGCTAGCAGTATTGAATGAATGAATTAGCTCCAATAGCCGTAACCAGTTTACCTTTCAAAACAAAGGACAAATAAGGTTAGTTGGCAACTGCCAACAAGTCAAAGGATGGAAGGGTAACAATGGATAAGGATAAGAAAGGTGAATACGAATACGCGTATTTCGGCCACAAAGTAGCCCTCCTCAGCGTACTGAAGGTGAATCGCCACGACAACACAAGTTGAAGTGAGAAAGGGTTGAAAACATCCGGAGAATATATAGGGAGGAGGATGTGTAAAAATGTGAAGTGTGGAGGGGGGAAAAAACGGGAGCCAATAGGGTGACCTGCCCGTCAGGAGTTTAAGAAGATTGGCTTGGCAGGAAGTTAGGTGAAGGGGAGTGCCAATGACCGTTGGAGAAGAGGGGGAGAAGTGAAGGGAAACTTGGCATAAACGTTAAGCGTGCGTTAGTGGGGGAGGAAAAGTGAAGGGCACCAAACGGACAAAATGACCGTTAAGGAAGGGGGGGCAACCGTGAAATGATGAAGGGAAATCCCTTCACGAACCGGGAGTGACCGCTTGGAAAAGGAAAGGGGGGGGTTTTAAGAAAGAGAAACACAACCGTTGGAGAGATCCTAGAACTCTAAGACAATTTTGAATTTAACAGGGGGAATAATGATGAATAGGAAATGGGTCCCGTGTCGCTGTTTAAGAGATTTCCTCTGTCTTTAAAAATGCAAATGCTCTCATAAGCATCCAGTAAATTGTTCGTCGCTTGTTTAATAAGTTTAAGATTGTCTGTTGTCATGTGGTGTCCGGTTTCAATTAAATGCTGTGCCATACTTGATTTCTCGGGTTTATTGTGTTTGTAGTGGGAGTAGTGTTCTTTAAATCTAGTGAGAATGTTTCTGCGTGTTTGGCCAATGTAAGAAGCTTGGCAGTCACCACAGTTGATTTGGTAAATACCCGACTTCTCAGTTGTGTGTGTCTTGTCTTTAGCGTTTCCTAAAAGCTGTTTCAGTTTGCTGTTGTTGGTGTATGAGATTTTCATGTCAATGGTTTTAAAAATTTTGTCGATGCCCTTGGTTAACTGAGGATAAAAGGGCAATGTGATGTATTTCTTCAATGCGTCTTTTTTGTGTGTGGTGGTATTCGAGATTAGTTTTTTGAATTTGTGTTTCTTTAATATGTTGTCGATAAGTGATTCTTGAAAACCATTCCGTTTGGCAATATTTTTTATGTACTCTAATTCCTTATTGTAAGCCATGGTATTCAGAGGGACATTTAACATTCTGTGTATGAGAGAATGGAAGACAGCGAATTTGTGGCTGGAATGGTCGAAAGAATGTTTATGGATGTAGTTGTTCGTGTGTGTAGGTTTCCGGTATATGTCAAACAGTAACTTATTGTTCGATCTATTAAGTGATAGGTCGAGGAAAGGGAGGATGTTATTATTTTCGGTTTCCACGGTGAAATTGATGGAGGGGAACAGACTGTTGAGATTTTTCACAAAGTCATTGAGGTTACATTTAGATGTATCAAATATGGAGAAGATGTCGTCAACATATCGTAAATAAACCACAGGGAAGTAATTGAATTTATCTTTATAAGTGTCCTCAAAGTGGGACATAAAAACATTTGCCAAGAAGGGAGAAAGTGGGTTGCCCATAGCAGTTCCAAATTCTTGTTTGAAGTATTTACCTTGGAACGTGAAGTAATTTTGGTTCATCACCAAATTGGTGAGTCTGACATATTCGGAAATGGTTTTGGAATCTAACGAAAGAGATTTAAGCCAGTTTTCCAATGCTTTGATGGCAATGTCAATAGGAACACTAGGGAAAAGGTTAGATACATCAAAAGAGACCATGATTTCACCCTCTGAGAAGTTATGATCTTTAATTTTATTAACAAAATCCACGTTATTCTTAATTGAGTGTGGGCTGACAAAGTTAAGGTTAGAGAATTGGGCAACCAACCATTTGGATAATAAGTAGGTGGGTGAATCAATACCAGAAACGATCGGCCTCATGGGGCAGTTTGTCTTATGGACTTTGGGGAGACAGTAAAGCCTAGGTAAAACGGGATTAGACACATAAAGTTTGAATTTTGTCTTCTTATCGATGAGAATAGCACAATCATTTAGGACAGATTTAAACTGTGACACGAGTTTGTTGATCGGGTTCTTTTTAACCTCAGAATAAGAACCATTTGACAACAGGAGGCTGACTTTTTCAAAATATTGGTCTTTGTCCAGAATGACGCATAAATTACCTTTGTCGGCCTTGAGGTAAAAGCAATCTTTAGATTTTAAATTTTTCACGATTTGAAAATTGCGTTTAGAGTGAGAGGTTGTGGTATTTTTAGATGACTGGACGTTATTTTTAATTTGTTTCTCACAACCTTTGCGGATAAAATCCTTAGTAGCATGATCAAAATATTTTAATGAAGCTTCTAAGTGGGCTACTAAGTCCGTAATGGGAGGAGATTTAGGTTGCAAATTGAAATTTAAACCATAATTTAATAACTTTAGCTCCTCCTTTTCAAATACCTGACTCGATAGGTTTAAAACGTTTTCAAAGTTTTCACTATTTTGAGAGGGAGGGTTTGACTTACTTAATAGCCGTTTGAATTTGCGGTTGGTCCCCTGGGCTTTGTTTTCGACTTTCTTTTTCACCACGGAGTGAATTTTCCTCTCTAGTTCTTGCCAGATGACGTATTCCGGATTGGTCAAGTTCTTGGTGAGTTTCAGGTGCAGGTCGTATGCTCGGACCTCAATCTGGCTTCTTTTGGAATAAAGGAAATTAATTTCACATAATAAAATCTTCCTCCTAATTTTAATGTCCAAATGAAAGTTTCGTTTTTGGTAAAGGGGGAGTGAATTGATGAAGTTTGGAAAAATATTGTTGTGTTTACAATTTTTAAGGAAACGGATGTCCTCACCAATTTTAGCGATTTTAGTTTTAAGTTGGTGGAATTTATTAAGCTCATTTGACTGGAAAGCCATGGTAATATTACTAGAATTGAGCTCTTACGGCTAGCAGTATTGAATGAATGAATTAGCTCCAATAGCCGTAACCAGTTTACCTTTCAAAACAAAGGACAAATAAGGTTAGTTGGCAACTGCCAACAAGTCAAAGGATGGAAGGGTAACACACAACCTTTCT
>CM073773.1:113932545-114129709 GCA_037158775.1 Hetaerina titia | reverse complement strand
GAACAGATAACATAACTTGTTACATTTAACCTTAAAGTCTTTTACCTCATTCAAAAGGAATAGTTGGCCCAAGTAAGTTGCCAGTATAGTAATCTGAGAGGGGTTATAACCCTGCAAAATGATGTGCCTGCACAAGGCAATGAGGAATTCTGCTTCATGTCGATTTTTTTTACTCAAATCATCCATTGCCTATATGGTAGAAAAAATGAAATAAAATTAGTAGATATAAATATTGACAATCAATATTGCTCATACAACTATAATACCTTATCATGAAATGACTAAGCTTTTAAAGAGTAAGACCAATTCCTCCGGGTGATGGTATCTGCTTGAGAATCGGTGACAAGGAAAGAAAAATCATATATTCCTCACTAAATCTCTACAGCTAAATTTTATTATATTAAAATAGGTCGCCAGTATTATTTTCCCTGAGGTTATTCTATTGCTATTTTAAAAATAAATCTTCAGAGATTATTGACAATATATAAATTTACATAAAAATTTGCTAGTTGAGTCAATCAAAAGTAAATCAACAACAGATTGGAGGGACGGTAGACTGATCCACAACCTATACGTGTCTCAGACTGCTCGGGTGCAAGTGGGGAAGAGAGAGTCCAGATGGGCAGTGTTAGGAAGAGGTGTAATTAAGGGTTGTCCATTTTCACTGGTTTTGTTCAACATATACATGAAGGAAATGATTAAAGAGGCATGGGAAGAGCTGCAGGCAGGAATGAAAGTAGGTGGACAATTCATAAAAATCAGGTTTGCTGATGACCAAGCTTTAGTTTGTCAGTCAGCCAAGGGGTTGCAAGCATTGCCGAGTGAATTGAAGGTTCAGTGCGATAGATATGTGATGAGAATGAATATTAATAAAACAAAGGTTATGCGATTTTCCAGAAAGAAAAAGGCTAACCATTACATTAAAATAGGAGGGCAAAAACTTGAGCGGGTGGAAAAGTTTACGCGTCTTGGAAATGTTTCGGGCCACAGTAGTTAATAATATAGGGATGTAAGGAGAAGAATGGCATTAGGCAAAACAAGCTTTCAACAAGGAGGGAAATAATGACCGAGACATTGAGTTAGGTTGTAAACAAAAGGCTCATTAAAACTTTGGTATGAGTGTAGTTATGTGCGGTGCGGAAATATGGTCACTGCAACAGGATGATAGATGTACATTGGAGGCTTTTAACCACTCATCTGGGTAAAGAGAAAGGGAACGTACTACGGCCGAATGAATGGAATAAATAAAAATTACCCAAAGCCGTACTCTTAGTGGCACTAGTTAGGGGACACGGCGGAGGGTGCTAAGAATGAGGATAACAAAACCGCACACACTCTCTCACTCCGGTATTTGCAGTGCAAATTGACCGTAGCAAGTCGCAAACACACACGCACTCAGGGTTTACGGGGGTTTAACCCAACGGCAGGGACCCTTCACTCAGACTAGGAAGACGGAAAGGGAAGTACACTGTGATCGGTGTCCGTGGGGAAAAAATAGTGCCGAAAAACCTGACACCAGGTGTTTCGCCTGCCAAGCAGGCCTCTTCAGAGAAGAATAAACCATAAACACAGTAATCAACCCGAAGGTCGGTTTAGTAGGTGACGGTAGAGCTCACCCATGTACTAGGCCCGACGGCGTGTGAATATTCACACATCAGGGTAGGGGGGCCAGTTCCTTTCCCTGTGCCGGTTATGGTTTCCCAGGAAGATCTGGTACCCGAAAAATGAACTAGCTTGGGTGGAGCTGCAGGTGCCCAAAGTGCCTTGCCCGGGAATCGAACCCGGGACCCTCCGGTCAGTAGTCCAACACTCTACCCACTAGACCACTGCGACCCGCCCGAGAAGAATAATCATCAATTATTCTTCTCTGAAGAGGCCTGCTTGGCAGGCGAAACACCTGGTGTCAGGTTTTTCGGCACTATTTTTTCCCCACGGACACCGATCACAGTGTACTTCCCTTTCCGTCTTCCTAGTCTGAGTGAAGGGTCCCTGCCGTTGGGTTAAACCCCCGTAAACCCTGAGTGCGTGTGTGTTTGCGACTTGCTACGGTCAATTTGCACTGCAAATACCGGAGTGAGAGAGTGTGTGCGGTTTTGTTATCCTCATTCTTTGCACCCTCCCCCGTGTCCCCTAACTAGTGCCTCCAAGAGTACGGCTTTGGGTAATTTTTATTTATTCCACTCATCTGGGTATTCAATTTTCCAATGCCCATCCCGTAGTGGGCATTTAATTCTACACTGGGCCCAAATTTCTATTTTTGTTGAAAGAAGATTAAACACAAATATTTTGAGTTGTTTGAAATGAAGAAAATTTGTGGTTTTAATTTTTATATTAATGATAAACCTTGATTTAACAAAATTAAAAATGATAATTTTAACTAATTCGTACAAGTGAAGAAAACATTAGCATAGAATGAATGCTATTTAAAGTATATGGATTAATCAGTGGTAGCAGAAGGTTTAGAAAAATGGGCAACATGTAAATTACAATGTTAGAATTTTTGTAAAAGAGAGGCAAAACAGGCAACCACACATTTCAAATATATATTGTTTTTTACTCTTCACTCTACTTAAGTAAAATTTTTTTTAAACGATTACAATACTTCATTTCCACAGAAAAAACTTTACTCTTTATAAAACCAAATAAAATAATAAAAACTACAGGAAAATATAGAATTGTTCAAAGCAAACATGAAGAGAAATGAAATTCTAAAAAAAATTGTACCATAAATCATGACCATTATTTTATATTTGCTGTACATCTACACATAGAAAATGATTTTAAAATTCATTGAATATCTATTTTTAGAAATCATTTTGATTATGGTACACTCTGAAACATGGATTCTCTAAAACTCACTAGGTTCAGATCATTTTCTTTTGCTCAATGAAGCCAAATCAGAAAATGTTAGCAAACTTGAAAGAAATAATTCCTATTCCAACAGCAAGGGCATTTCAAAATATTTGTAAATTTTTTAACTAGTTATTCACACTAGAAAGCCCCAAAACCTTCCACTCCAATGCTCAAAGACAAACTGAGGACGACATGGGTGGCTAAAGATATCCAAATCAGTTACCCCACTCACAAAGAGTACTCAGGCAGACTACCATCTGCGAATGATTACAAGGTTAGAGCAGAGGGTACAATAAAATGACCTTTCTTGCAGCTCGGGCCATCAAGGTAACAAAATTTTCCTTGCCTGGAAAAGAGACAGCATTTGTATGCGTGTAAAAGATTTCTAAATAACATGGTCTTCAATTGATTCAGGCTCAACTTTGTGGAAGTTCACGCTCATGTAGCACAATGTATTTTTCCACTGTATCATCAGCTACCCAGGTACCTGATGATGACGCCTAAGCATTGAAACTAGTGGTTACAAAATAAAGAACAGTGGGAATATATATTGTGTTCTTCATTCCATGAGCTTCACTAAAACACGAATGCAAGAAAAGAATACATGCAGCAAAGCCTGAAGTGTTTATGCAACGGATTTAGATCCAGTAAAGGTAAAAAAAAAGTAAGACCTGACAAATACTGAGTGTTAAGAAAACTATTTCAAATAGCAGAGCCTTCAAAAAATTACATGCAGGAGAGGGATAATATAAAATACACATTCGTGAAAATGGGAGAAAATTAAGATATAAAAATACGACAAGGGGCAATAAGAATTCGACCCACAAGATAGCAACAGAGTTTCACTGGGAAACGCTTGGGTACTCAAAAAAGTGAACACATTGGACACACCTACGAGTGGCAGCAGATGTGCGACGAAATACCATGGCATACCCATTGCAAATGAACATAAAATCGGTGTGATGTATATACACGACATACCCACCACGAGATAATCTCCTCATGACGTATATACGAGGCGTGTTCATAAAGTAAGGCCCGTTTGGTCACAGGCAAAAATATACTCATATGAAACACATTTTATTGGCACTTTTAGTTAGCTACAAACCTACTTCACTTATCTACATAATCGCCGTTCACTTCTAAGCATTTTTCGTACCGCTGCACCAGCTTCTTCAACCCCTCTGCATAGAAACTCGCAGCCTGAGGGTTGAACCAATCGACAACGCCATTCTTGAGTTCCTCTTCGGTTTCGAAACGTTGTCCACCGAACCACTGTTTCAAGTGCAAGAAGAGGAAGTAGTCGCTGGGTGTAAGGTCAGGACTGTACGGTGGGTGGTTTAAAGAGTTCCCAACGACCCAAAAACTCTCGTCCACTGGACATTATTTGCTCTTTGTGGTGGTCGGTGAGCATTTTCGGTACCCACCTTGCACGCAATGTGAGGTATCCGAGGTTTTCCGTAACAATATTGTAGACAGTAGTGCGTCCAAGTTGAGGAAATTGTTCAGCCAGGCCATTAATTGTCAATCGACGATCACATCGCGGTTTTTGTTCCACTTGCGAAACAATTTCATCGGTCAGAATACTGGGCCTACCACTTCGCTCTTCGTCATGGACATTTGTTCGTCCATTTTTAAAATCACAGCACCATTGTCTAACCTTTCCTTCACTCATAACTGTAGGTTTATAAACTAGGCATAATTCCCGAAGAATTTCAGCAGCCGACAATCCTTTTGCATACAAGAATCGTATGACAGAATGCACTTCACAGCTAGCGGGATCAACGATTGTCGTGGACATTGTTGTTTGCATGCACGGACAAGCAAACGACTTCTGAAACAAAACAAATGCTGCTGTAGCTTCTCAATGAATCAGTAGATGGCACTGCAGGAGCAAAACTTTGTTCTGAAGCGCCAATATTTAAATATAAGCAAACGGTACTTACTTTAACAATACGCCTCGTATATATGGCACACCCAGATGAGTGGTTAAAATGTGGGTGTGGAGAAGAATGGAGGAGTGAACGGAATGGAAAACAAATGAGTAAGTTTGGTGGGGAAGGAGAGGGGATTGTTGGGAGAAATTCAAGAAGGCAGGAAAGATGGAAGCAAAGCATATTTGATTGACAATGACATGTTGAAGACTGTGATAGAGAGAAGAATGTGAAGCACATGAGGAAGAGGCAATAATAGGATAGGGATATTGGATGGATGAAGGAAGTGTATGGAGATGAAGAGGGGCTTAGACATAGAGTAGGATGTTAGGTTTATGTCTCTTAACCCTTTGCACTCGAGAGGTGAGTCTCACTCATCACACGATTTCATGCCGCAACTCGAGAGGTGACTGTCGCTCACCACTTCGTACGCTGCTGTGGTAACTTCATGCGCGGTGGTGGTTGTTTACGTTTAGTTCCTACGCTCTGTTTGTATAATCTAATGAAGTGTGAAATGATATCCCTTCAAATGGAGGTAAGACTTTCTTATCCTTGGTTCCTTCGAATGGAGATAAGACTTTCTTATCTGAAATTAGTATGCAACCACAAACCAGATTGCATTTTTGGTCTCAGTTCGAAGCTGACAGCCGTGTCAAAAAGTTGAAGTTTTTGATCCCCATTACCATGGAGCATAATAATGAAATAAGCTCTGGTGAAGATGAGTTTGATTTAGAATTGCTAAACGAAGAAATTACATCCATACACAGAGAGCTTGATGATAGAGCGAACGCGAGGAGTGATGATGGTAATGATGAAGTAAGAGGTGTAAGAAGGCGAAAAATTAGAATAATAGACAGTGAAAGTGACAGTGACACTGGAAAAGAACCACAATCCAACAGTTCTAAATGGATTAGCTGTTCAGAATCTGAAAAAATACCCCAGAGAACACGGTTTATAGCCGGCAGCAATCCTGCAGGACCACACATATTCGTAGACACGAAAGAACCGTTAAATTTTTTTGAAACTATTTTTTACTGCTGAACTCGTAAATGAAGTAGTTACAGAAACAAATATTACGCTAGAAGAAAGTTAGAGAACAAGATGCCGTTACCGTTCTCGATATGGCAAACTTGGCACAGTGTGACTACCGAAGAAATGTGGGCATTTATTGGCATTATAATAAATATAGAGACCATGCCGCTCGCGAATTTGCAAGAGTTCTTGTCACGGAATGATGTCAGTTACGTACCTTTTTATTCAAACAAATTTGGTACTACACCAGCTTTATCCTAGCTGAAGAGTTATTGAAATTAAAATGCCACTTGTCAGGAACAATACTAACAAATAGGAAGCATTTACCAAACCAAATCAAAAAATCAAAATTCGGCAGGAAATCAACAGTGGCATTCCGCAAGGAAATTAAATTGGTTTCATCATGGAAAGACAAGAGGGTTGTCACGTGCTTGACGAATTGGAACAATGCAGGAATGACTTCTGTGAGAAGAATGTTACGAGGTGGTGTTGAAGTTACCGTCAAGAAGACTAATGTTGTTATAAATTATATAAAACATATGGGTGGTGTTGATCGTGCAGATCAATTAGCCGCAACATACTGTTTCTTATGAAAATCCATGAAATGGTGACGCTGTTTTTTTGGGGGCCTGTATTACCCATAAAAATGATAATTCTAACACCAATCTCCCATTTTTATATTTGGTAATTTTTGGCCACCTACTGATAAAATTATGAATTTACAGTAAAAAATCATTAGGTCTTACAGTTTCTTCATGGTGAGAGTGAGAGATGAAGTACAAATTCTTCTTAAGGCCTAAAATATCATCATAGGCCAACACAGATGGGTCATTTTCCAGCACTGGGTAGACTGCTGGGAAAACCAAGTCGGCAATATCTGGCCTCATTCGGTGCTGAATCCTTAGTGTGTCAAATCTAACTCCATTCTTCAACAGACGCTCAAAAAGGGAAATTTCCATGTTATAGTCCTTGGCAAGTTTATAAACAGCTGGCAAAGGTCGCAATTGCTTATGATCACCTGCGTGAGACATTTTTTTTTTCAAAATTTGAGATTTGGAAACTTTTAAACATATTGTTAAAACTTTCTGTTTTTGTCCACATACTTACCAATTAAAATAAGGTGTTCACATTTGGAAGAAAGGGAGACGACAATGTGCGACTCCATAGCTTCGGCAGCCTCCTCAACAATTACTGAAAGTTAACAAATAATAACTTGTATATTAAAACATTAGATTAGGAAAAGAGCATGAATGAGTTTTTTTTTTCAATTCCAACTATGGGGAAAAGGTAGTTTGAGTTAGATAACATGTCCTGATTCATAAAGGTAATGGGAAAGCTATTATGTTAAGAGGATTAACTGAAAGCACATGTGTATGAAAAACGAATTAATTTGAATGGTTTAATGCATAAGATATCCTAAACATAAAATTACAGACATGCCAACTTTCAAAAATGAAAAATCGGGAGATTTTTAGAAGTGTATCACGAAGTAATCACTTTTAATTACCACAATATTTGCATGGCACCTTAATCCCTTTATGACACTTTGCCAATTTTTAATGAATGTCACACTTTATTAACATGTTAAGCTAAGTACACAATTTGAACAGTTCATCAGTTTGAATATATCTGATTAACAGAAGAAACATCACTTTATTTTTGTAGGTAGCTAGGCTATGTTTATGTTATTGGCTACATAGCCTACTCATAACGTTGCAATACTTCTTTGTTAAAATTGTTAATTGTTTAGCACACTCGTAGTAGCTGATTTAGCCTTCTTCAAAAACTCTGGACTTAATTTCTGCTCGAAGCACTTACCTTTCTGAACGGTTTTTAAGATTAAAAATTTCTCCAAAGATGTTTCTGAAAGCATGGACCTGAACTGAGTTTTTGTCTTCGTTACTGTGCTAAAAATTCTTTCACATTCTGCATTACTATGTGGAATTGATAAAATAGCTAGCATCACCTTAGCAAGTCTATCATACTTGAGAACACCATCAGCTGATTTCATCTGACCTATCAATGCCCATTGAACATCAATTCTCTCTGCTGTGATGTTGGTTTCCTGTAGCTGAAAGTTGCAGAATTGAGAGTGCAGAATATCAACTTCTGCATCTAATTGTTCCATTTCTCTAGTCAGAATGTCAGGAAATCTATTAATGAAAAATCTAAGGCTGGAAAATGATGCCTTGCCAATATTAGAAATATCTGCCACCTCAGCATGTATGAGAACTTCATCCTTGAATGGAAATTTGTGTATCATGTAATCACATGAGGAGGAAAAACATTTCCTTACAGACTTGAAGAATACACTCTTTTCCTCAGGCTTCAAAGTGGTCACCAAAGCAAATGTAGCATTTCCTATCAGAAGATCACAATCATCCTTTTGATTTGCAAGAGTGTGATAATCTACACCAGTAAGAGAGCTGGAGGTATTAATAGCAACTGGTTTCACAAATCTTGCCATCACATTCACAAATCTTGCCATCACATTCTTCAAAAGTTTCTCTAAAATTGTCCTCAATAAGTGGATATGTGGAACGCCTGACTGAAGAACCACATTTGGTCCCTCAAAGACAGGCATAAAACTTGACAGAAAAAGGCAGAAAGATTTATATAAATCTGATGAGAGAAACATGAACAGCCGTTCCTCACGTGACAAAACATGGCTCGTACTGTCACCTGTAGCTTCAATGGTTTTTCGTAAAGCTGATGCTGATGGTGTTTTCCTTTTAAGTGAGGAGTGTGCCGAACTCGTATCATAGTGCTTAGACTTGGGTTCTGAATTAGACACATCTGCACTTTGAATGTGTTTTGGAATTTTATAATTCTTCAAAGTGCCCTCTCCAGAATCGTTGCTCACAATTTCATCCTTGAACAAACTAAGTAAAGGGTTCCACTGATCTAAAATCCTATCCAAACATCTTTTCAATGATAGCCATCGAGTAGGCACATGTTTCAGAATTTTCCTCACTTCAGTGTCATGTAAAGTTTGAAATTTTCTAAATTTTTCTTTCCTCTTTGCACTTCTTTCCAAATAATAAAAAATGTCGATAATATTTTCGTCAACATTTAAGGGTAAACATGCCGCCCCTTTCTCTGCAGCAAGATTAATCAGATGACAAGGACAGCCTACAATGATTAGGTTGCCGATTTCCTGTTTCAAACATGCTGCCACACCCTTTTTTTGCCCTACCATTACGGGAGCATTATCGGCACCAAACGCCAGACAGTATTTTAGCGGAATATGGAATTCCCGTAACGTTGAAAGCAGGAGGTCAGCAATATTAACGCCAGTAGCATCCCCTTCTAAATTAGGCACAGAAAGGAGGCAGTTTTGAATTTCACGGAGCTCAGGGCTGAAGAACGTAACAACAATAGGATATAACTTAAAGTCTGTTTTGTTACTACCATCGGTAGCAATAGAGAATGGATTCTCCTGTATGTACGTAATAACTTTCGTTCTTTCTTCCATGCACATTTCTGTAATAATAGCCGTTGTTTTAGTTCTGGCACACCCATATCGCTTGGCAATTTCTGAATCGGGAAACATTTTGCGAAACAAAGGCCCCGCGTGGTCGGCACAGTTTGTCGGCAAGTTATGCTCCACAATAAAAGACGTAAATAAAGCTTCGGCATTGGTAACCGCATCTACACTTTGAGATTTACACAAGTAGCTCAGTTTCTGGTTGCTTTCTACACACTGGAGACTCTCCTTGTGTTTTTTTGTTTGTACATGTTTAAGAATGTCGCTTTTCCCGCCATGAGACACTGAAAAGTCACATCTACATATATTGCAAAATGCATAAGTCTGTCCCTTCCTCGACTCACTTAAACACGGAAACTCTTCCTTGTACACGCTTCTAAACACTGTGTTGTATTTCTTCGACATTTTGGTCGAAAAATAGTCACGGCCTACGGGATACACAGCCAACAAGCACTACAGTTGGTTACACAATACACACACGATGTAGCGGAAACGAGCACACAATACACAATGGTCTCGTGAACAACCAACGTGAACCAACGCCAGAACAACGCTATCGCTTCGCTTGGAACGACTATCGATTACCTCGTCGTCTATCGATATATCGAAGGCGCAGGATTTTCAAATAATACGAGAATATTACCGAAACTGCTCTGAAAATCGGGAGATAAGTCCTTACGATCGGGAGATCGGGAGTAACAAGGAAAAATCGGGAGTCTCCCGCTTAAATCGGGAGAGTTGGCATGTCTGAAATTACTACAATGACTTCATATTTATTAGGTTGTGTGCTCCAAAAAAGAAAAAGATTAAAACTGTACTGTATGCAAAGAATTCTTAAGCTACATTACTCATAGCCTTCACAGACCTGGTGATAATTGTAGGAAATAATGGAACGGTTTTTCAATTTTTGTGTTTAAGACAATCTGCAGCCACTTCAAACAGTCCTAGTATGTTCCGGAATTTTTCATTTCATGGCTCATACCAAACCAGGTTGCTCCATCCATATAAAACCCACTAAAACTCAAGATTTGAGTGAAATCTGCCATGCTATAAATGTACTGCTATTCTTTAGAATTATCTCAATGAATACTTTTTCAGTTTGGGTAATCAACACTTTTTAAGGAATAGTTAAGAGAATGTGAAAACCTGATCCTTTGTACAGTAGGCAGGGAGAGCTAAAAATGATACCAGAAATGGCGTGTTGTGAAAGAAATGTTATTCCACAGCTTTCTTCATCAGTGAGGTAATTTTGGAAATAACCACCATAATATTATTTGCTTATGCAATCATGGGAGTACATGGTCTCCTAGTGGGCAGAGAACTCAGATTTTGAGGGCCCAAAAAAACCTCCCGATGGCTTTGGAACCTCCAACTCCATCCGTGTGATATTCTGGGAACAAGAACTTTCAGGGAAACCAAATGCACTCGGAGAATAACGAACCTACCCCCTGACGTGTGAATTTCACTCTTCACAGGAGTTAAACTCTACCTCCAACCATTTGAATGAACACTCAGGTGGTCTAGAGAGGTTTGGTTACACAATCTCTTCTAATGGGACAAGCAAAAAATAGGAATATGAGACTCTTGAAATTTCAAAAATATTATTATATTTTATAAAAATATAATAATGGTACTTTGAGTTAGGTTATCCAACTAAACACGAAAAAAATGTACAGCAAATTGATCCCGAGGAAAATAAATCCATTTACCCTCAAAGCCTTCACTATGTAGATGCAAATACCAGGTGCACAAGTATTAAATGTGAATTTTTTAAAAAATTTGGAGAGGAGGATAAAAAGAGCTTTTATGAAAAAATACTCCATTGCTAGTTAGATATTTTCCCTATCTTTCAGGAAATTTGTGGATTCCACACCAATAAAAATCTTTCCCTTTTGCAGCAAACCATTCTTCGAGTCATCTTTTCACATTTCGGCAAGTGTGTGTGATCCATTGATGCAAGCGAGTGCCAATCGGAAGGAGCCAAGTCTGGTTATTGAGCCACAAGAGGTAGAAATTCCCAACAGAGTGCTTCTAACGTGTCACAATTTCGCTGTGCTGCTGCACAATGCTGCATGTGATGGAGCATTGTCAAGACAAAAAGTGACCTTGTGCTGCCTCTTTAGGTAATCTGGTCTTTTCTCAAGCAGACAACAGGTCAAATCAAACAATGGTTGTTGGTAGTGTTCAGTATTAACTATTTCACCACGTTTTAATGGTCATAACAGACCAGACCCTTCTGGTCCCACAAAACACAAAGCGATTCAGTCTTGCGGTCAATGTGGATGGTGCGCCTGGGTCTACCCATGGATTTTTTGGGCTAGGGATTCTCAAAAATAAATTCACTTTTCATCTCCAATAATGATACAATGCAAAAACAACTTCCTGTTGTAACCATGCGAGCAAAATTTCACATGTGTTTTTACAATGCTTCATCTGTCTGTCATTCAACTCATGTGGTACCCATCTGCCAATCTTCTAAATCTTTCTCATCTCTCGTAGGTGACTGGAAACAGCTTGTTGACTAACACTCAATTGATCTGAGAGTTGTTTTCGTGCTTGTGAATCATTTTTGGCCAACAATGTTTGCAATTCCACATTTTCGTACCTTCTTGGGTGGTTTTTTTTTTGTTTTCCTTGTCTGCAACACAGACCCCACCACTTTTGAAACGTCTAAAACATCATTCACATGTATCATGTGATGTTCACCATAAGCTTCTCGAAGTAATCAGTATGATTCAGCAGCAGTTTTCTTCATGAAAACAAAATATTAATGCTGTCCACGAATGCTCTTTGTTTGGTATAAATTTTGACACATTGAATGCAGCAACCCAACACTATGCAAAAAATTTTTCAATTTATCACTTGCGCACGTAGGACACTTGTTGATGGCACAATAAAATGACCAAAGTATCAAATCTTTAAACCAAAAAATGCATTGGTGCACCAACTGTTTTCTGAAATCAGCATTTCATACTTGTACACCTGGTAGACCAGGCCTACAAATTTTGAGAAGGCTGAGGAAATTTAATTGTGTACTTCCAAATTAAAACCTTCAGCAACAGGTATACTGTTCCACCTGCTAAAGTTAATGAATTACCATTTTAATATTTTTAACTCTGCATTTCTTTTACTTGAAAACTAATTAATCTTCGTTTTGTTCAAATTGAATTCTCCACTTTCTCCCTTATGATACCTTCGTGGCATATAGTTCTGAACAATGACCAAATTTGTTGGTTCTGCTTTTAGTTCTATACATTAAGAAAAAGGAAGGGTAAGAGCAATAAACAATATGAAAAATTAACAAAATAAATGTCAAGAACAACTGTAAGATAGCAGGAGAGCATATATGCAAGCAGAGAAGGCTAAATGACTATCTGGTTTTTAAGGAAGGAGGTGAAAGAGGATTGATTGAGGAGGAGAGGCCCAGGGAAGGATACTGAATTTTTATTAAAAGCCATAAACCGAATAATCAACCCAAAGGTTGGTTTGGCAGGTGATGGTAGAGTTCACCAAGTACTGAACCCTTTATGGTGTGTGAAATTCACACGTTAGCAAGGTATTAAGGGAGGCCAGTGCCTTTCCCCGTGCCGGTTATGGTTTCCCAGGAAAATCTGGTGCCCAAAAAATAACACAGCTTGGGTGGAGCTGCAGATGCTCCAAGAGGCTTGCCCAGGAATCAAACCCGAGCCCTCCAGTCAATAGTCCAACGCTCTGACATGACAAATCTATGACAAAGCCCATTCTTTACGTGCTTATGCAACCCAATGACTCATTGTGGAATTTCAATGGGACATTTTTGAACACCCAACATACAATCCCGACCTAGCGCTGAGTGACTTCCATCTTTTCCCTGAACGGAAGAAGTGGCTTGGAGGGCAGAATTTCCAAACCAACGAGGAGCTTCTAGACAACGTCAAGACTCATTTAAAATCATTGTTGGCAACATTTTATGAAGAGGGTATTGTAAAGCTTGTCCAAAGGCATGAAAAATTCCTCAATTGTCAAGGGGATTGTGTCAAAAAGTAACCTTAAGTGTACATAACTTTTAGTAATTAAATAATTTTTTGATGTTCGCCTGTCTTTTTTTTTATGGCACACTGGAAGTTGAAAAAAAAACCGCCCACATTCATCAATTACCAATTTCTCTGCCTTAGAGAAACATCATTTGAGTTTTAGTCAAGGTTAAAAGATTTAATAATGCAATTACCTTGTAATTTAGTTATGTTTGCAATTCATCTTACCAATTTTAGACCCCAGCTTCTGGAGCATTGCCTGATGTCTTGCAGCTCCTGTTGTTGTCATCCCGACAACATCACAATTAATAATTGTTTGCAGGTGCATATCTTCCAAAATTTCTGATTTCTGCCGATATATGCTTTTGTATTCATGTCTTTTTTCCATTAATGTTTCCTGGTAATACTCAACAGCCTTGAAACACCAGTGTTTATATAGAACCCATCTCTCCTCAGGATGTAGGCCATTAAGGTTTTTCACAACGGATAATTTGGCCAGCAGCTCCTCATTTGGCTCACATTTTTCAGCCAGTTTGTTTTTCAGGTATTGGAATCTACAGATGTACATCATAACCATGCTTTGGATGGTCTCTAATTCATATACTTCAGTTCTCAAGGCTTCTTCATTCAACTGATTGATGTAATTCCTCAAATTTTCCAAGTTTTCAGCATATGCATTTTTTGGAATAGGTTCAGTATCATCCATTGATACATCAGCGTTCATCATGTTATGAAAATATGCACCTGTCAGCAACCATTCCACTAGCATATTATCATTAAGTCTGTGGTTGACTGTAAACCAGGACACATGATTTGGTGCCATCCACTTACTAATGCACTGAAGTGATAAAATTCCTACATTTCTCAAGCACTCCTTCAGTAGATCATTATAATAATTCATTGCCTTGGCACATTCCCCTAATGCCCCTTCAATTGCACTAAGGGCAAGTGCCCTCATCCCTTTTCTCTTCCTCACCACTCTCAGGTTGTACTCATTCAATTTCTCATTCTTGGACTGGTTTCCAACCCTTACTATATCTTGTGTGAATGACAGCATCCCTTCCAAGAACTGATCTAGAGCATGGTTTGTGAAACATACAACCAAAATTGGCCCCTTTCCATGCAAGCCACTTCTCCAGTGATCAGAATTCTTCAAAAGTAATTTGGCAATTATTAAGCCAAGGTAAGTCTTCCCTGTGCCTGGCGGTCCCTGAATTACAGCACATTTCTTGGTCAGTGCTGAATGCAAAGCCTTAAATTGAGACTCATTCACCTTCAGGTCCTGCATGGGAGGCCACAAATCTTTTTCAATCACAGGAAATCTAAACATATCAATTGTGTAATGAGCACCTGGATTATTGACAAGGTAAGAGGGCAAGTATGAATCAGAGGATACATCTATTAAGTATTCTCTTAGTGGAAAGTTGTTCTCATTGAAATTCTGCAATGCTTTCATAACATGCTGATATGCTTCAAAATAAATTTCATTTTCAGCCATGATGTATTCTCTTTTGAATAAATTATCACCTCTAATGTTCCCGATGAGCTCGCACCTCAAAATGCCCTTTTCCAGGAGCTCAACTGATCTGTCCACAATTACCCCAAAAAGTATTGTACTGAACATGTCACTTGTGAAGCAGAGAAGTGAACCATACATAAACCGCTTTGATCTCTTCCAGTTGTGCTTGCTGTACTTGTTTCTGCAATTAAACAGAACTTCAGTGACAATAATATCACCCTCAATAAATTGATTCAGAATCCTAACATTTGTATAAAATCTCACATTTTCTATTCTCTTTTTTTGGTTTGATTTTGAAGACCTTTGCTCAATGAAATTTTCAATCCCATCCCTCAAAGGAATAAGGAAGTCTTCCCTCATTAGATTGAACTGGACATCCAAGTAGTGCTCAACACTCTTGTATGGTCCCTCAATGATAGCAGGGCATATGTCAACATTGCTCTTGTGCACCAAATCCTCTGGCAATGGATGAATGCTGAGTTGCCTGAAATCAATCCCCGGTTGCCACTCTCGTTTAATCTTCTCCCTTGGTTTTTTTGGCACAGATTTATGGAGCTCATGCAGAGACTCCACGTAAGCCATTAGAGTGTTGTAATCATCCTCCAACTTCAGTGGAACTTGAACTTTCCTAATGGTTTTTAAGTTCTGCAGGGCCATTACTGCATTTGTTGGATGGTGTTTCAAAACTTCACTGGCCTTGTATGGCAGTATATCTACAACATCATGATACAGAACATAAATATTTTCAAAGTATTTTATTACCTCATCATGATTATATGCCATTTTCTGAGCGACAATGTTGAATGCATGAGAAGAAAACTGATCCAGGACATTTGGTTGGACCAAGTGAGCTAAGAGGGCCGACTGATTCTCCTTCATTTCAGAAGATGATACTTTAGCAAACATTTCAGCTATCAACATTATCATGTCGGGTCTAAGTTTCTTCTGCAAAAGACAATTTAAATCACTCTTTTTTGCAGTTAAGTGCATCAATAATTCTGAAGAATCCTTTTCCAGCAACTCTTTTATTTGCGTAAATCGAAATCCTGGGACATCCTCATTCTCCCGTTGAGTTTGTTTCTTCCATAACATCGATCCAATCACATCAATATCAGACGTCACCTGCTCTGATGGCAACAACATGAACTCCTGGGAAGATGCATTTTGACAAGCCGGCTCATTCCATTTCCTCCCTGGTATATGAGCCCTGTGCTTAGATATGCCCATACCCCTGCAGGGTCGAGAACCCCCACGACCTCTCCTGTTCTGCCAGGAATCACGTCTATTTTGTGGAAATGCTATTCTAGCTTGCCTCGACTTTCCATTTTGACCATTTCCACGCATGTTTTCACATATCGCCCCTAAATTCCCATTTTTTTTTGGTTTTTCTCTCTCATCATTGACAGGTATTTCCCTTCTCGGTGTCACTTTCTGCACACTTTTACCAGCTTCGACTTCCGCATAAAGTTTTTCACTAAGGCTTTCCAAATTCATCTTTGGCTGATGATTACCTAGGAAAGAAATGAATAATATGAAATGAGTCCATGAAATGTATCTGAGCATGTGAGTTGAAACATTTTAATTATAACTTGATCCAAAAACAATACTATTCACATCAATTCATTCATAGAGCACCTCTGTTAGAATATTAATATAGAAAGGAAAAAATAGACTGAGTCAAAAACGACCACCTAATTTGAATATAAAAGTTTCCTTTCACATGTCTCCAGCTAAAATGAAAAAATAATTAGTCATTATTTTTTCATTTCTAATATGAATCAATTCCATAAAGATATGCCTGCACCAACCAATTAAGTCACCATGTAGGTTTTGTGTAAGGATGAAGGAAAGAAAATCTTCATAATTTTTCCATGGAACTAATCATTCAATGACTACAATTTCAATGCCTCATGTCAATATCCAAGTATCTTTACAGTTAAGTATTTTGTGCACTTGAACTGGATTCAAGATATCTCATTTTGCATGTCAAAATGACAACATTGCAGTTTGCAAATTTCTGCCCTTGAGCGTTTCAATATGGGCAGGCTATGATACATACTTCCTTAAAGCAGCCTGGTTCTCATCTGCAGTGGAAATATAATTTACAATGTTAATGAGTGGTTGATAGCAATTAAAAGCCACAATTGGTTCTTTAGCCAAAACACTCCATCTTTCCTGCCTTCTTTGGATTTCTTCCAACAATCCCCTCTCACTATACCCAGAACTTCCTCATTTGTTTACCATTCTGTCCACTTGATCCATCTTCTCCACACCCACATTTCAAAAGCCTCCAATTTACACCACCATCCTATTTCAATGACCAGGTTTCCACACCGTGCATAACCATGCTCCATATCAAAGTTTTTATGAGTCTATTCTTAACCTCCCTACTCAATGTCCCCGCCGTCATCAATTCCCTCCTCCTTGTGAAAGCCTCTTTGCGTAGTACAATTCTTCTCCTTGCATCCCTACGATTTTGATAAATTTGGTCCAAGACACTTCTGAGATACGTAAACTGTTCTACCTGCTCCAGCTTTTGCCCTCCTATTTTAATGTTAAGCCTAGCCTTTGCCTTTCTGGAAAATCGCATTATCTTTGCTTTGCCCACATTTGTTTTCATCCAATATCTATTGCATCGAATTTCGAATTCACTCAGCAATGCTTGCAAACCTTTGGCCAACTGACAAACTAAAGCTTGGTCATCAGCCAACCGAACTGATTTTACCAATTCTCGGTCCACTTTCATTCCTACCTCCATTCTTCCCTTTATGCCTCTTCAATCACATCCTCCACATATACATTGAACAGCCACAGTGATAATGGGCAACCCTGTCTTACACCTCTTCCTAACTTAGCCCATCTGAAGATTCGGTCCCACAGTCACACCTGAGCAGTCTAAGACATGCACAGGTTGCGGATTAGCCTCCTGTTCCCCAAATCTATTCCTATTTTCTGCTAATGGATTCATTACTTTCACCCAATTCACTGCATTAAGCATCTTTTAAAATTTATAAAGCTGAAAAATGTATCCCGATTGTTTTTCTCTGTATCAGTGACCTTATTACTGCTATGGCATCATGCTAATGCTGCTATGGCATAATGGTGCTTCTCCCTTTCTTAACTCAAACTGATCAATCCCCAATTAATCATTTTCCCTACTCTCTAAACCTCTCATGGATGATTCTGAGAACCACTTTTAATAAATACAAATGTTAAAACTATAACAATGTCAGCCCACTTGAAATAATGGTATGGTATAACTCTTAGGTAAACTATAATTTTATTGTAAACAAGAAAATGCCAAAACTGTAAAATTGATTGGCACTAAGTGATACGAAAGAAAAGGGGAAAAAAAGAAAGTGAAAAAATGGAGAAATAGGGAATACACACTAGTTCACTTGGGTGTGTTTGAGAAACAGTGACCCACATATACTTCAATCACACACAAAAGCCAAAATAAATAATAAAACAAACTTACAACCACTCGATCACTAGGGTGTGTTAAAAAATAACTATCACTTTCGCAAGTCACATTCACACACACACTCAGGGTTTACAAGGATCCCTCCTATGTCAACTCAGGGTTTGCAAGGATCCCTCCTATGTCAGTCACCCATCAATCAACCCGAAACACCTGGTGTCAGGTTTTCTCTAGGCACTTTATCTGACATCTTTATCCCTTTCCTTCAGAGAAAGACCTAACTACCCTTCTCCCGCCCCTCTGTGAGCCCCACTAATCCCCTTTCCTGATGCTTCACACCACTCTGCCATCAACACTGGTCACACAACCTCTCCTCTTTCCCTTCCTCTCTCACCCACTCCTTCCCCCAAAAGAATGGCATATAAATGGACTGCAACTTGAGTGAATTTGCACCTGATGAGGATGCCTAGGCATTAAAACTAGCTATACCAAACTAAAGAACACATTGTGTTCTTCAATCCATGTATTGCACCCTATTTGATTTTTGTTATTTTCTCCACCGTCAATCAGCCATTGATACTTATGGGACACATTCCCAAGCACATACCAAGCACTTTGCATCATTCTGAAACACACTTGAAAGCATCGGGAGAATTACTCCAGGTGGACATCAAGAATATCCAATGCAAGCAATTCAGGTGCTAAAAATTATAAACTTCGACAACAGAGAGCAAAAATATGCATGGAGATGTGTACAAAGTACAATTCAGCTTCACATTTACTGCATGTGATTCAAATAAATCAAGAGGGGGCAGGTGTAGTACTCGCTACTCACATCTGTTTTGTTGGGACCCCTTCCACTATCTTGAATTTCCCTTCATATATTCTTACATTATATTTGACATTGCTTTTTTTAAAACTCTTAAATGTGCTGCTCACAGTGTAAAACAGTCCATGTTAGCTCATCATATTGTTTAAAATTGTGATCAAGTCAGCAAAATATTTTATGATAATTCTAATATATCTATACTTTAGTCCCACATTATTTGCAACTCCACCCTTTTTTTCCTTTTCACAATTTGAAATATAGGCTTCCGTGCTTTAGCGAATAACACAAAATATTGCTATGCAAAAAAGTGATACAATTATGTCCACTTTTAAGTCGAGTCAATTAATTTAGAATGAACCAGCATGAGAGTTTCCTCAGTTTGATTTTATTTATTACTCTGCTGGTTGATATTGGTGAGTCACTGCTCTACATCATCGGTATTTCAATCCTAAGATTGGTTTACTGCAGCCCTCCATTCGCCTATATTTAATGTCAATTCCCTCAATCCCTGATACCTTCTCTGTTTTATGTCTTTCTTAATTTGTCCTATGTACATGTCTCTTGGTCTTCCTCGTGTGACCTTCTATCCTTCTATTTTTCCTTCTATTATATTCCTAATCAATCCATTGTGCCTCAATGTGTGTCCAATCCATTTATGTCTTCTTTGCCGTAGAGTTCTCCATATGGTTCTATCCTCTTCTGCTCTTCTATATACTTCCTCATTCCTTACTTTGTCTGTCCATTTAATCTTCAGCATTCTCCTCCAGCACCATGTGTCAAAGGCTTTCCATTCTTTGCTGGTCCACTTTTCCAATGTTCCAAGTCTCGGAGCCATAGAGCGCCATGCTCCACACGAAAGTCTTGACAAACTTTTTCCTAGTTTCCAGCCTTAGCTTCTTTGAACATAGTAATTGCCTCTTCTTCATGAATGCGTTCTTAGCCTGGGCTATTCTTCCTTTGATGTCAGTTGAACTTCTTCCATCCCATGTTATGCTGTCTTCCATCCCATGCTATCAGAGTCACTGCTGTTAGAAGAAGAAATTCTCCATAAACCCCAGCGAGTGTGTGTGCCGCATGTGGGTGACTTGAGTCTTGCACAGGTAAGAATATGATCACATTTCTGCTTTTTATTTTTTTCCTTTTCTTAATTAGAAGTTCCTTCATTTCCTAAAACCTCCATTTATATTTTCAAATGACATAGCATGAAGAATATTTCCTTTTAGTATATGCCTGTCATTAGACCAGTCATGGCAAGCCATAAATCAACCATAGTACGTGCTCTTCATTGAGTTCTTGCTTACCTTTTCCACAATCATGTATCAACTGATATGTATGATCATCCTGTTAGTTGCAAGCCAATGATTTCATGGAATCTTCATTAAATTAAATATAACATGAGGATGTGTTTTGAAGGAGAGAAGCATGGTGTTCACACTGTATCAAGTTATTCCAATTTGCAAACACCTATTAGGCACTTCAAAGCCATTTGTAATAAAAGTGCTTGATGCACAACTTGAAGTACCCCTATGGTTGCAAAATGATTTTAAAGGGGAAAATGAGTATTAGTATAAAGAATAAACATAAAGTGTATAAGTATTATCAGGAGGAAAAGCAACACCAGCTACTGAAATACTGTCTTCCTCCAATAACTTCCTAAAAAATCCATTAAAAACATTTGAACAGGAGGATACTTTCCTAGAAATGGACAAATCCCATGGAAAGGGTTGCAACATAAAATCCTTTTTATGCATGTATGGGAAATTTTGGGAGAACACTCTGGTCAGACAAAAAAAATTGAAAGAATTTCTTCATTAATGCAACATAAGGAAGGTTCCAAAAGTACCCTACACAACAAAGAAAACACAAAAATTTTGGAAAAATAATGTGTTATTTTTCAGCATAATCTCCTTTCAGGTCTATACACTTTCCCCAGCGATGTTCAATAAGTTTCATAACCTTTTTATAATAAGAAGTGTCTTGCTCCTCAAAATAGCCATTAACTGCCGACATCACTTCTTCACAATTGGAAAATCTTTGACCACCAAGCCATTTTTTCAAGTTTACGAACAAAAAATAATCCAAGAGGGGTAAATCTGGCGAATAGGGTGCATGAGGTAGCAATTCAAACTTTAATTCATGAATTTTGGCCATTGCAATAACGGATTTGTGAGCTGGTGCATTGTCTTGATGAAACAACACTTTCTTCTTAGCCAAATGTGGCTGCTTTTGCTTGATTTCTTCGCTCAAACATTGCAAAAAGTTTGAATAATACTCGCCATCGATTGGTTTTCTTTTTTCAAGATAGTCAATGAAAATTATCTCACACACATCCAAAAAACCTGACGGCATGACCATGACTGCATGTGAAACCATCTTTGCCTTCTTTGGAGCCGGTCCTCCCATTTGAATCCATTGTTTTCATTGTTCTTTTGTCTCGGGTATGAAGTAATGGACCCATGTTTCATCCATGGTTAGGAAATGAACAAAAAATCTGCTTTGTTGTAGTAAAACTTGGCTAAATACTCAATTGAAACATCTTGACGACACTGGTCTGGCTCGAGTGTGAGCAAACGCGGCACCCAACTTGCACACAGCTTTCTTAGGTCCAAAGTTTTGGTTAATATGAGATGTTCCACACTTTTTGAAATGCCTAATATCTATGCTAACTCGTGCACTTTCAGTCGACGATCATCCAGTTCCACTTTGTGGATTTTATTCACTGCTTCTGGAGTTGTCACCTTATTTGGCCAACCAATGCAATGCTCATCTTGACAGCTCGTACGGTCTCGTTTAAACTCTGCTGCCCAATATTTTACTGTTGTAAATGAAGAAGCGGACTAACCCCGAGTAGAATCCAGTTCAGCATTTATATTGGTTGGGCTGAGGCCTTTCAAATAAAAGTATTGCATCACATAACGATGACCAATTTTCTCCATTTTCACAAATTCACCAAAAATGTTTACTATTAACCTTTAGCGCTCGGATGTCGAGTGTGACTCGACATGGTTAGCAGTGGCAGCAGCTTGTATGTCGAGCCACACTCGACACAGAGTTTCACTGTAAGGGGAATTGGGATTTTTGTCCATATTTTCCAATAACTTTACTTATAATCATCTGCATGAAAAAAATAAATAGAGATGTTTCAGGCGTGATATGGTGGAATAACATGATTACTTAAAGATGATGTAGTTGCATTGAAACCGGTCGTATTAATAAAATTTTTTTTGTGGAAAATTGCTAATTTTAATTAATCTGCATGAAAGGACAAGTAAAGTAAAGCTTAATTAATAGCATGGCTTGTTCTATTGAATAGCATTGACCCATAATGTCATCATTGACATAAATGCAGTCTCCAAAGGATGCCACCACCTATGTTTATTGTAATCTCTTTGCTGTGTTGTAAGTTCTTTTTCATTTGCATTGTTTGCCCTTCATTACTTGGAAGTCAACTAAATGTAAAGCAATGCCTTTGAGAGATAATCTGTGTCTGAAAAAAATATCGCCGGAATGTAAAGTTATCTCAGTCAGGTGTTCCATAGTTCACTACTTTCTAGTTTGGATACTTTCATTTCCTTTTCTTCCTAGTGCCAGCTGTCTCATCTAACATTCTATTTCTATTTATTGCATAATCAGGAATCATGAGTAGGAGGGTGTTAATTTAAATATATTGTACAAAGAATGCCAACAAAAAAAAATGAAAAACCGATCTCGCACGTGAAATTTATTACGAAACTATTACACAATCTCGTTGGAGAATTACAAGATGTGTCACAAACTTCCAAGGTTAGGTTACCATCCACAAACAGAGCATCGTTTAGATGGGAAACTCCATATAATCACACCTCACCCTAACAAAAATCATAAAGATTGTGCTGTTTGCTCTTACCAAAAAATCAAAGGTGGATGAAGAGAGACGATTTCTATCTGTGAGACATGTGAAGGTAACCCAGGTCTTCATGTTGGTGAATGCTTCCAAAAATATCTTACCATGAAAAATTATAGTTTAAGTTATGGTTTATCAATAATTATGTAAAAAGATCCAATTAAATTAGTTTGTATGAAAAGAAACTCCAGTTTTTCATTCTAGTGCCACACTTAGTAAATTTTGGGTATTTAAAAATTTAATCCCGAGTAGACTAAGGAAGTCGAGAAAAATAGCACCCGAGTGCAAAGGGTTAATGGCTGCCATACAAATACTAAACGACGCCGCATCTTCAAACTTGAAAAATATGATTAATAGATTGTGTACTTACGAATACAGTAATTTTCAAACAACTACCGCCATCTCAAGGTCAGGCCGAGTACTTATGGGACCACCCTCGTATTATATGGAAAACCGAGGACACAAATTCTTACAAGGAAATAAAACTAGAAAACCAATCAACAAAATTGTAGTCATGGATATGGGGAAAGCAATTGATTCCTGAGGAGGTAATGAGTGAATGTTTTCGAAGAAATTCTCATAAGGCAACGACTATTAGAAGTTACGAGTACAAAATCGTGTGCATGAAATAATTTATGAATACAACAAATTCATATGAAAAAACACAGGCATGGAGCAGTATGGAAGACATTAAGAAGAGTGTAATTTGCCTATCATAACCTAAAATTTTGTGGGGGTGGACAACATTCCTGTAGAACTGTTGAAATGGTTAGGGAAAGTGGGAAGAAGGCCATATATGGACTGATTCGTAGTATCTATGAGGAAGGAATCTGGCTGGAAGATTTTGTGAGATCAGTGTTAGTTCCTATTCCGAAAAAGGTGAAGGCTAGATCATGTGAGGATTACAGAACAATAAGTTTGATATCCCACGCAGCTAAAGTTATTCTCAGGATCATCAACGAAAGGATAGAGAGTAAGGCAAATGATTACTTTGGGAGAGGATCCTTGGGGAGGATCAGTTTGGGTTTAGGAAAGGAAGGGGTACGCGTGATGCCATTGCAGTAATGAGATCACTAATCGAGAAGAATATAGAATACAATCAGGACGTTTTTGCCTGTTTTGTAGATTTCCAAAAAACGTTTGAAAGAGTGAATTGGGAAAAATTAATGCGTGTATTGCAGAAAATCGGAATGGATTGGAGGGACAGGAGACTGATCCGCAACCTGTACATGTCTCAGACTGCTCAGATGCGAGTGGGGAACGGAGAGTCCGGATGGGCAGTGTTAGGAAGAGGTGTAAGGTAGGGTTGCCCATTGTCACCAGCACTGTTCAACGTATATGTAGAGGAAATGATTAAAGAGGCATGGGAAGAACTGGAGGTAGGAATGAAAGTCGGAGGGGAATTCGTAAAATCGGTTAGGTTGGCTGATGACCAAGCATTAGTTGCTCAGTCAGCCAAGGGGTTGCAAGCATTGCTGAGTGAATTGGAGGTTCAGTGCGATAAATATGGGATGAGAATCAATATTAATAAAACAAAGGTTATGCGAATTTTCAGAAAGAAAAAGACCAAGCTAAGCATTAAAATAGGAGGGGAAAGAATAGAGCAGGTAACAATTTACTTATCTCGGAAGTGTTTAGGACCAACACGGTCAAAGTGGTAGGGATGTAAGGAGAAGAATTGCGCTAGGCAAGGAGGCTTTCTCAAATATGAGGGAGTTGATGACAGGGACCTTGAGTAGGAAGGTTAAGACAAGACTCGTAAAAACTCTGATATGGAGCGTAGCTATGTACGGCGCGGAAACGTGGTCACTGAAGCAGGAGGATAGAGGTAGATTGGAGGCTTTTGAAATGTGGGTGTGGAGAAGAATGGAGAAGGTGAAATGGACCGAAAGGAAAACAAATGAGGAAGTACTGAGATGGTTGGTGAGGAGAGGGGGTTTGTTGAGAGAAATCCTATGGAGGTAGGAAAAATGGATGAAAGGCATATTGAGCGGTAGTGGAATGTTGAAAAAGATAATAGCGGAGAGTATGTTAGGCAAACGAGGAAAGGGCAGCAACAGGATAGGGATGTTGGATGGGATGAAGAGAGGAAAGAAGTACACCGAGATGAAGAGGGACCTGATGTAGATTAGGTTGCTCGATTGGGTTATGTTTAAAGTCACAAAATATTTATTTGATAGTTGTGTCCATCCAAAAACCTACCTTAACCGGTAGATTACCTAATAACCATAAACACAGTAATCAACCCGAAGGTCGGTTTAGTAGGTGATGGTAGAGCTCACCCGTGTACCAAGCCCAACGGCGTGTGAATATTCACACATCAGGGTAGGGGGGCCAGCCGGTTATGGTTTCCCAGGAAGATCTGGTACCCGAAAAATCAACTAGCTTGGGTGGAGCTGCAGGTGCCCAAAGTGCCTTGCCCGGGAATCGAACCCGGGACCCTCCGGTCAGTAGTCCAACGCTCTACCCACTAGACCACTGCGACCCGCTTGATTACCTAATAATAAACCTAAAATTTGACAGTACCTATACAGAAAGAGAACAGCACATCAGGTGTGTATACATTGCCTTTGTGCTGATAGTGACTATTTCACACGCCCTATATGGCGTGTGAAATTCTCACATTAAGAATGAGGGTGCTGAGAGAGACATACCTGGGAATTGAACTTAGGCCCACCAGTCAGTAGTCCAATACTCTATCCCTGGGCTGCTTTGGTTCCCATTCTACAAACATACACAATAACAATAAGGAGTAATCAAAGAGGTATCTACAGGACGGTCTTTGTTGCGTGACAGCAATGCATCAGTAATATTAATTTTTAAATGGAAATAAAGGACAAGCTAAAACAAATCACGCACATAGCAATAATCTGGCAATCCGCTGAAGGCAGAGCAAAATGGATAGTGAACAATAACTCAATGAGAATGCTGGTTTCCCTGAAGTAATGATGGTTTTAAGGTCAGTGAGGTTTAAAGGCTTAATCGTGAACAGAATGAATGGTAACGAAGGCAAAGGTATGCCTGAAACACAAAGCTTGCACAACAATGTTTTGCAAAGTATATGTGCACATGTGAGGGTCGCAATAGAGTATTGGACTACTGACTTGGAGAGATCAGTTTGACTCCTGGGCAAGCCTCTTTGGGCACCCTCAGCTCCGCCAAAGTTGCATGATTTTTGTAGTACCACATCTTCCAGGGTAACCATAGCTGGCCCAAAGAAAGGAAGTGGCCGCCCTACCCTGATGTGTGAATGTTACACGCCGTCGGGCTTAGTATTGGGTGCCATCACCTACCAAACCCACCTTTGGGTTGATTACTGTGTTTATGGTTTTTTAATGCACGTAGAATGAAATTCTATGGTAGAGGGACATGGGCATTACAATCAGTAAAGAATATAAGACTGGAAGTAATGGTTAGGCAGTGCCATATTATAATAGCAGGGATTAAGTCACTCATGGATTATGCCCACAAGGATGAACTACAATGAACGTACCATTACACCTACGTAGCATTCTTGTACTCAACCGTAACACTGCCTGGCAGGGTACGGTTAAGAGTCTTCTTACATATAACAGCGAAAAATTAATTTCGGTTGTTTTGAAAATACTTTTCACTCCGTTTTCATCCGGGGTAGATGGACTGCAAAGCTTCATCTTACGTTACTTATTGAAATTTGCCCTCTGTTTGAAAATATGCTCGTGCTTGAAAAATAAAATAAAGATGTTCGAATTTGAGACATTTAAATGCTATGCGTCAGCAATGAAAAATACGGGCACGTTAGTGCAATCCGGCAGGCAAGAATGAGATGATGTAATACATCGAAACCCGGTCGTAAAATAAATTTTATAGTGGAAAATTGCTACAATAAATTACTCATTTTGTTTGACTTCCACCACATCACGCCTTAAGCTACTCAATTTGTAATATTTGTCGTTTTACGGCTTCAATAATATCTCCAAAATTCAACTTCATAATAAAAGTTATCTACATGAGACCTAGGAAAAACGAAATATCTAACTGGAGCATCTGCTTGACAGGAAAAACCAGCCGTTTAGAAAGAACACATTAGGAGCATTAAAAACTAAGTTGTTTTGATAAAACCTGTCTTGTATCGAGATAGTCGTTCAAATATTGTGGAGACTTACCAACAAATCTAGAGATGAGCACAGCCTAAGATTTCATGCGAACGTCTTCAGGAATATAACACATATTCACATTTTACTGCTCTCGTCGAATAACTTCTAAAGACATGAAATAAAAGTGCATCACTACTTCCGGTTAACGCCAACTATCACCTGCGAATGCTCAACAATTACAATCCTTACGCTCGTGAGGAGATGGGTTTCAAGTGTTGGTGATCACATGGTTCATGTGATGATGAACCGTCATGTGACCAATTTGTATCATTCAGGAATGAATCGTTCATAACAAACGATTCATATGTGTGTTTATATAGTACATAAAGAAATATTTATACATATTTAAAAAATATAAGTTTACTTTTTCCTTGATTTTGATAAATATCTCTCAAAATGGATTTCTTCTGGGAACATAGCTAACGGTCAAATTTGTACGTTACCACTTCTGTGCTCCGTACGAAAAACGCGGAGTTGCATTTCTGAAGTGCAGCCCTTAGATTATGATTTCCATGAACGCCTATCTTAAGTGGCCGCCACGGCTTATCTTTGCGCACTATAGAACTTGTGATATTTCGTGGTCGAACTGTCATTCACTATTCATTCATATGTGAAGAAATACACATTTATATTGTTGATATTTTAATTTCAAACTTTTCATTCCACAAGTTAAGTAAATAAATCACAAAATAAGCATTCCGCTACGCTATCGCAGGGTCAGTACAGTGTTGAGAAGAAATGGTGTTTGCTATCAGACTTCGGCGCAAAGTACTCTGTTGATACCTCGAAAGAATTATTATATCTGGATTTTATTCAACCAGGGTGTCTCTTCATAACACTATTTCTCTCTTGATGGGCCATTTCGGTACTGGCCAGTTCGTACCTAAGTGCTATCCGAAAAAATATTTTTGTACTAGGAAAAGTAAATATTTTATATTGGATTATTTAGCAATGCATTGTCAGAACAAGGATATATAGAAATAAATGAAATATTAAATATGCTTAATTCTCTTTTTTAATTAAAAGAGTAGAAACACTTTTTTCATGTTGTGTCCTAAGTTACACAGGTTTTTTTTTAACAATTACTAGGAAGACGAATAATATTTTCGAAAGAAATCAATATTTTCATGAAGTTCAATCATAGAGATAATATTTGTCCGCCTAGTATTTGTACAACATCAAATTTACAGCACTTTTCCTGGGCTACTGTTTCCAGGCGACTAATTGGGATGGATATAAAATGTCTTCCATACAAACACATTGGTGACTAGCACTGACAACCTCTATAAGTAAACAATGTGAGACTGCGCCAAATAGAAAAGGCGGATAAATGGAGTACTAATAGTGCTAGGTAGCCGAATGTATGCTATGTATTTATGTTTATAGTTTAATAATTACGTCCTTTTCCTAGACGTGATACCTGATGTGCAAATGTTTCATAGCGTCAAGAAATATTTCCTGGATGCTTATTTGCTTAGTCTTCTGTAAATATGGTCTCATGGTGCTGTCACATTAGCTCCTTAAGCTTTTCACAATGTTTACAGATTTTTTTTTGCATCATCATTATAAACTTGGACTTAATGGGCAGCATTGGATTACTTGCTCACTTGAGCAACATTGAAGTGATTCAAAATTTTCTACCCAAGTGTAGCCACCTGACTTAAAAGTAGTATCAAAATGGATTTGCCTCATAACGCTTTCTGTCTTAATACGAACTCCGATATGGCTGTTAGTTTTGACGAATGGTTCAGACCGAAGGTGGATTCACTCTCAGGTATTGTTGATTTAGATTCTGTGATGATGAAGACTGGTACCATCAGCGGTAGTGGTAGTGTGGGTGGTGTTGATGTATTGGATCATGCGACACAAAATCTGTCGGAGTTCGAAGGGTTTCTACTTAATGAAAGAGATCATAGGCCCTCATCTGGCATGGTGGGATCAGGCGACCACTCAGCACCCCATCAGCTGGACGATCTAGATAATTCTGACATATTATTGCAAGGGAAAGAACATGACATGCAGGTGGACAAGGTTTGCTGTGATGGTGGTTCCAATAAACTAACATTTCTTGACGAGTCCCTTGATCTTCCGCGAGACATGCTTACAATGAAAGAAGAGAAAATCGTTTCTGTTGTTGCTTCAGGCATGCCTATGGAATCACTCCCAAAGAAGGATTTTGGTGACAAGAATGGACCAAAATTGTGTGAAGAGGAGGACTTGTGCACTTTTAGTATATTGAACTATCAGATTGACACAAATATTTCATCACTTGAGGAATCCTTGGACAACTCTGTAAATGTAGCCACATTAAAAGTTAATTGCGATGGGCTTGCCGATAAATCAGAGATCATTGCGTCAGAGTTGCCAAAAGAAAATAAAACTAATGTAACCGTATGTAGTGCCCCTTTTTCGCCTAAGCTCCAAGATCCGAAAGCTTCTTGTGATGAAAGAATGGTTATTGCTGGTGAGTCACCGACTGAAGATGCTCAAATTGTAATCCGAAATGTTTCTGGGGAACCATTGTTTCAAGGAAAAATATCGGAATTAATATCGAGTGCTGTAAATGGAGTTGGGGGTCCTGTTTCTTCTCTAGTCCAGTCGTCTTGTGCAACAAAAGCCACTAATGTGAAGATGCCGATTAGGATAAGTGTATCAAATAATGTGATGCCTGTGTTAACTAATGGTGGCAGTTCCCTTACAAATTCTGACGATCATGCCAAGAGTGCCAAAGAAAGTATCCAAGTATGTAGTGATTCTGCGAAATTGAAAGTGGGTGCCAATCCACCAGAAGAGGCTGATTTAGAAATGGCGGAGGAACAGGATGTTGAAGAAGAACCTTCTGATGTAAGCAACGGCAAAGCTCTGAGGCGTGTAACTGAAGACGGACCTGTCACGGAAGCCCTAGCCGAGTTGGGTATTACCACTGATTCCATATTGTATACAATATCAGGAGTGGCAGGAAATGCTGGTGGTAAAATATGGGTCTGTCTGGCCGAAGGCTGTAACAAGTCTTTTCCTCGCCTGAGCATGCTAAAGATTCATATTCTTGGTCATTATGGCGTGAGGCCGTATAAGGTAATTGTAGTAGACTTATTTTGATTAGCAATATAGTTAGGAAAAAATCTCTTTATGGTGCTGATTTGACGGTATTAATTTTGTTTCTTCAGTGTCTCAGAATTAAAGAAATGTATAAACATTAACAAAATAGTTTTCGCAGTGGCATTAGAAGAACCGTTTTTTAAGTCTGGCCATGCAGCACAAATTTCATACAATATTGTCAAGTATTTGATAAGTTTGAGAAAGTTAAATGGTAAATGCTTTTAAAGCATGTCAGTATTGCAAGTCCCTTATTTTATGAAAATATGCATGCATGAAGGCATATAACTAATTATAGAAGTACATGAAATATCACTTGTTAGTAAATAGTTTTTATATTCCACCAATAAAGTCTTTCACGCCGAAAATAAATCAACATACTTGAACGACTCAAACAGACTTGAACAACATACTCAACGAATTCTCACATAATCATGAGACATTTGAACAAATAGTGATTCACAAAATTTATGAACGTAAATTTTGTGTCAAATATCTCATTCAGCCTTCATTTAAATCTGCACAATACCCTGTAAGCCGCGGGAAGAACGTTCGGCGGCATGGGTTCCTTGAAAGCTAATAATTCTGAAAAGTAAACCATCCCTTTCACCATTTATTAAAAAAATGCTGTGCATGGCTGAAAAAGTTCAAGGTAATATCAAGTCTAATGAGTTAAGTGAGTGGAATTAGTCCATGTGATGGCATATCTTTCCTTTTGTCTTGATGAATGTTGCAAGTGGGGATGTAAACACCAGCTAATAAAGCGTCTTGTGTATAGTTTTATGCTGTCACCTAGATACTATTAATCATACCAGCAGTTGGGGGCAATACTTTTCAGAAAATGGTTGGCCTTTATTTCCTTTCCCTTTTCCAAAAGAGTTAAATGTGTTGTCCTGATGTTGTAGAACTTAAGCTCATCGCTTCAGTCTCGCACGCTCATCGCGTGCTTCAGTCTTAAAGATTGGTTGAATGCAGCTCTTACCATTCTGATTATTACCACCTTAAACCACACAAACAAAATAAACCATGAATGAAAAACCTTTTGTCAAATGTAGATCTTCAATTAAATCAACATGCCTGCCCCTCAACTTTCCTCATGACTCCATTTGTTCAGAGTTCATCGAGTTATAAAGTGCTGCTTGATACCTTTCTATCTTTTTGTCTTCCATGTACTTCCTTGTTTCTCACCTTGTTGCTCTGTTTGATCTTCATAATTCACTTTCAGCAGCAGATTTTTTATAGTGTTGTTAATCTCTGGTCTACTTTGCTAGTGGTCAATGCTACTGATACACAGATTTTCACAATCCACACAAATAGTTTCATAGTATGTTTATGAGCGTACCTCATTTGAGCACAGCAGTTGCCTCCTTATTACTTAGAGCCCAATCTCCGATTGGTACCTTTTGTACCATTGTTATGTTATTTCTGTTCAAAGTTCATCTTGCCAAGTAATTTCCAATTAAGGGTTATTAATCGATGGGTATAGTACACATTCTTGTTTAAAGTATCTATATAAACTTGACATAATTAATAGTTTCAAGTAATTATGCTGATCTATTTCAGAATCTAATGATGTGATAGCTCATTTTCCTATATAGATTTCAGTGCTCATAAAACCCTTATTTAAGGTTACCATATGAATAACAAAAGGGCCATCCTGAATTAAGAAAGAGGGGAAATATATTTAGTTTAAAAAGCCAACATTTGTACTGAATTGGGTTCAGCCCCTTTATTTTGTCTTTTGAAATAATTTGCTTCCCTTGTCCGCTTGTATTGCCTCACAATTATGTGTAGAAATCAGTGAAAGAATACATTGGAAGGGTAGGTACCTACTGCAAAAAAAAAAAGAATGTCTTCTACAAATTTAATATTTAACCTCTTCCCTTTCATTGTCATATTCCTATGCTCTATTCGATGTTTTCAGGCTTAACTTTTTGGAAATCTATTATTACTGAAGTAAAAATACCAACGTATCTTTCCACTCAATTTTATTCGGCACAACTAGTTTCGGCGCATCATCCTCAGCCTGAGGATGACACCAGTGCATCGAAACTAGTCTTACCAAGTAAAATTAAGTGGAAAGATACATTGGGATTTTTACTTCAGTCCTATGGTTTCAAAAGAATCTCAGTTTGAATTTGTGACTCTGAGGAAGCATGGCTGAGAAAAAAAACAAATTTTCTAATAACAATGAATGGAATTCATTATTTTTTTTGAGTTAAGGGAATAGTGCATCCCTCATATCATCACTTAGCAGGCATGTTACAAAGTTGTTGTTTAATTTAATAATTTCATTAATTGGTTGTTCAATGAGTCAGCATTCTTAAAATCATTAAATAGTGCTCCATTGTCAGCCAATTAGCAAATGGAAAATTCTACATACAGAGTCATCAGCATAAAATGGTAAATTTTCTCTGTAGGATGTTGATGCTACTCATCGAAATATTCTATGCAATTTCCAAATAATGATCTGATGTATGGTTTTGGTATTATTAGAAACTTATTCTTCCTCGTCGGCAAGCCCTTTATCGTATTAATGTTTTGATAGGAATACCTACAATGTCTGAGGCAGGAAGGGTATTGTGATTTATTTATTTGCTCAGACATAATTTTACCAATTGTGAGACTGAAATATTTCACATGTACACAACCCGGAATAATTTGTTTTATATGTTTATGGCATACACTCATTATTGATTACATTGAAAAAAATCCATGAGCCAAGGGTGTAAATCTTAGAAATTATTTTTTCTCTACACCCTATAATTATGGCACATGAGTCCTTTCTAAGGACAGGGAAGAAGTCATCAAAAATGGAAGCATAAAGAGTGACTGTAGTCTGCCTGAAAATAATGCTCCTCACTTTTCTTGCCATGAGAAGGAAACTGCCTGAATGCAATCTCAACAAACTTGCACGTTTTCCTTAACTCCTCAATTTGAACAGTTTTAAGTTTGAAGGTAATGTTAAATTTTAATATCAATGGCCTCTACATCAACTTCCAGAATGTTTACAGCTTCATGCAAGGGAGCATTGTGCTAAATATGTGCAGGGATTTCCACTCCAATTCAGGAACATTTTCTTTAATTTCGCAAAGACTATTTCCGTCATAATTTTGTTCTTGGTCATCCAAAATATTTAATATTATTACAATTTGTCCTAATGAATGAGATGTACTTTTCATTTTAACTATATTTGTCAAGTGTTGGTGGGTTGCGGTGGTCTAGTGGGTAGAGCGTTGGATTACTGATCGGAGGGTCTCGGGTTCGATTCCCGGGCAAGGCACTTTGAGCACCTGTAGCTCCTCTCAAGCTAGTTGATTTTTTGGGTACCAGATCTTCCTGGGAAACCATAACCAGCACAGGGAAAGGAACTGGCCCCCTACCCTGATATGTGAATATTCACACACCATCTGGCTTGGTACATGGGTGAGGTCTACCATCACCTACTAAACCAACCTTCGGGTTGATTACTGTGTTTATGGTTTGGTGTCAAGTGTTGCCTTTTGCTGCAGTCATGTCTGCTGTTTTATTATACATTTTCTGTAATTGGACAATTTTGTTTTTAACCCTCCAGCCTTTACAGCAAAATACTGCATTATTTCATAAAATATTTTTTCAAAACCATAATTTCTTTCATCAGTTGAATCTCTGCAGTATGCTCTACAATTTCTTCATGAGATTTTAATGCAGTGTTACAAAAGTGATGTGCAATAACATGTAACTCTCAATGGCTTCTGTCTTGGAAATGGCACAGCTATTTTTGCTAGTTCATAATTGAAAAAGATGCACTTCCTGACATCTAAAACATGTAGTCCATTAATCTACGTACAACTGCTATAATGTTCGACATTGTGAAAGGCTTAGCTGTCTCTTGCAGCAATCATATTGTATTTTGGTTTACTGGTGACATTGGCAAGACAAATCTTTAACTTTCCTAGAGATCTGTCTGGGAACTGTCTTGAACTTGTCAGTTTCTGAGTCATGCTTCACATGGTGTATTCCTTTGTTAGCTTGTGAAACGTATGTTCTTATTGTGCATTCTTTCCCCTTGACTTCCCATTCATCTTGGCCTGATACAGACGTGGATAATTGTTTCTTCTATGAACATGAATTTCCTTTTAAACACTCTAAAAGGGAAAAAACCATTGTTTTAATTATTGTAATCTTTATATATGAAGTAATAAAGGGAAAGGAACTGGTCCCTTAACCCTGATGCAAGAATTTCACATGCTGTTGGGCTTAGTATTGAGTGAACTCGATCCTCTGCAATCAAATGGACCTTTGGGTTGATTATTTATTTTATTTATTAATTTATTTCACATAAATCTGAAAACAGCACTTTGGCCTTCACATTGAACATTTAACAATGATGTAACCTTATGAACATTTACAAATACCCAATATGGACATTTGAAAATTAAACAACTTGGCTTTTCCACTTAAAATTTTTTATTCTCACAACCTAGGTTTTGTTATGGTATAACATCATCAGGCAAAAATGACTGACTGACTGATGCTTAAGTACTGCGCCGTTTGGTGCATTTTATACCGATACCCAGCTATGCTGATAAACGGTTGTGTGATATAAGTGGCTTAAGGGCAAAATTAAGCTAACGAGTAAATGTAAGTGCAGCTGATGTCAATTTTATATTTGGTGATTATTAGGATTCATTTAGACTTGTTTTTGCACGTTTGTATTTGAAATGGGGATTATCAGAATAGTCCCATAAAGGTTCTATGAGAGGGTTATAAGTATTTCCTATTGATTGCTGAAATGACAGGGCTAGGTCACTTAGATAGGTTGGTAGGTTCGGTATTTTGAGGTCCTTGTGAATGTCTGAGTTTCGGACGAACCAAGGGGCGTTAGTAAGAGTCCGCAAAATTTTATTTTGAAAGCGTGTCAGTTTGTTCAGGTTTTTTGCAGCTACTGATCCCCAGGCTGGATAACTGTAGGTTAAGATAGGTCGTATCATGGATTTGAACAGAAGTACCTTAGTAAGAAGACAGAGGGGACTCATGCGCTTTATGAGGGGATAGATTGAGAAAAAGGCCGCGTTGGCCTTGTTAAGTGCATATTGGATGTGTGCTTGCCAAGTGAGTTTCTTCTCCAGTTGTACACCAAGAAATTTGGCCGATGATGCCTGGGGGATCTTTTCCTTGCCGTAGTAAATGGGGGTGTTGTTAGGTTTCTTCCATTTTCTGGCGTAATTGACGTTGATGCATTCTGTTGGGTTTAAGGTAAGTTTCCAGTCGCTCATCCAGTCTTCTATGCTGTCTAAGTGTTCTTGGATATTTTCTGCAGCATAATTTGGGTCGAAGGAAGTTGACGCTATAGCAGTGTCATCCGCATAGAGGTAGCTTTCAGTTTTTGGGTGTGAGGGGAGATCGTTAATGAAAAAGTTAAAAAGAACGGGTGATAGAATGGCTCCTTGAGGGACGCCTGCTGTGATGGATCGGGTAGTTGATCTGGCATTGTTAACGGCTACAAAGAACGTGCTGTTGGAAAGAAAAGAGTGGATGATCTTAGTTAGATATATTGATATATCAGTTTTGAGCAGTTTATGTATCAGGCCAGTGTGCCAGACCTTGTCAAAGGCTCTTTGGAGATCAAGGAAGGCTACTTGGGTGTGCTTGTGAATGTTGAAGCCGAAAGTGATCTGTTCAACCAATCTTGTAATTTGCTGGGTTGTGGAATGGTGACGACGGAAACCAGTTTGCTAAGGTCTGATCAGGTCTAGGGCCGAGATTTCTTCTTGCAGTGTGTTTAAAATACATTTTTCTCGGAGTTTTCCCATGCAGGGGAGCAGGCTAATGGGTCTGTAGTTAAGGATATCGGGTTTTCATCGGGCCTTGGAAAGAGGATAATTTTGGCCGTTTTCCACGCCTTTGGGAAGTACGATTGGGTAAGGCAGGCGTTAAGGATGGAAAGTAGGTGTTGGATGAAAGATTTAGGAAGGTTTTTGAAGTGATTGTAGGAGATTTGATCGGGACTGGGTGATGACTTGGTTTTGGAGTGGGAGATTATGGAAAAAAGTTCTTGAGGTGTAATTTCCGGGAATGAGCAAAAAATGCAAGTCAAGCACAGTATATATTCATATCTCTGAGCGGAGGATTGGTAATATTGACAAATTAGCAAAAATTAGATAATTAAAACCAATTAGATAATTAGCAGGCTGGGAGGAGGGGGGATCAATACAATGTTGCAAATAGCCTGGCCTGACGTCAGATTAGTTGGCAGAGGATTAGGATAATGATTATTGTGAATGGAGAGAACTTGGTAATTAGTCAGGTGACTCAGTAACGGGCTGGGAGGAATCGCTACATTGTTGAAAAAGTTTTACTTAGTTTCAGGTTAGTTGGCAGGGGGTGAGGGAAAAAACAATAACGGGGAATGTGAAGAGTAAAGAAAATCATTGGTCAAAATATCTTCTCCGTAATTCATGTGCAGAAGGATTTCTAATTGCTCCAGCGCATCAAGACGGTAGCCTTTCTTCTCAAAGTGCAGAAATTCGGGGGTGAAATCGCTGCTGTGGCCACAATCTCTCAAGTGCTTGGCAAAGAGTGACGCGGAGATGTTATTTCTAAAGCATGCTCGGAGATCCTTTATTTTTTTTCATTTATTAGCTTTATTCTTGTTTCAAATCTCCTCCTCGTCTGGCCTCCACAAAATGAAATCAAAGACACACTTTTTAGGTGTAAACATTTTGTCTGATTTACTTCTCCATTAGACTCATAGAATTAGCTTCATTGCATATGTACATTGATTTGTCAATCATTTGAGATGATCCCACCATCCAATGCTCAACTCTGCATGCTTATGTGGATCGGTACTAATTGAAGCCATTGCTGCAAGCAGGGTAATTGGTGTGAGCTTGGTAGTTAAAGATTATACTGGAGACTTTAATAAGATCCAATACTTGTGGAGATGTTATTACAATGTAAAAGATATCCCGAAAAGGGACTGCTGTCTTGCATTACTTCAAAAATATTGATGAATGGCATTTGAAGACCTCTTACAATCTAAACAGCTGTGTAAACTACCATTGCTTTTGTACTTCTCAAGATTCGACTGCACAGTCCAATTTTGAAGTCCAGATGACTTTTAGATTAAATTAACCCTTATCATAAGCTTACTTTGTATTCATACCAAAAATGTATGCAAACATTGCTTGCAATGTTTGCATACATTGCATTGCATTGCAACTGTTATGACTATGTGCGGTCTCATTGTGCATTGAATATTTGTCAGAATTCATATGAATCAATAGTTAATTGATCCAGTGGTGTAGCTATGTGATTATAATTATAATATTAGGTTATCTCAAAGGATCTACATCTACATTTACATCTACTCAATACCCCACAAGCCACCACAAGGGCGTGTGGCGAGGGTGTTAGGGCACCACCCGTAAATTAGGGGGAAAAAAATCTGTGTATATTTGGATATTATTATGTAGATGTAGTACATTTAAGTATTTATTTGATTGTGCCCTTGTCAATATAGTCAATGGTGTAGGCATGCAAATGTTTAAAGTAGAAATGATAGGAGTTCCAACCCCTTATTTCATAGCAAATAATTATGCCCTATTATTTGCTACAAATCTATCTTGTTAGCCTTCTGCAACATCATGCCTGAATCCACAAAATTAGTTCTAGCAGTCTTTTGGATTCATTGAATGAAGGTGAATGTTCACCTGGCTGTAGAATTGAATGAAATTGCCAACTTCCATGGCCATCAAAGATTTTAAAAGCATAATTTCTACATTCACCGTATGTTTTGTTAAAGTTTGAAATAATATGTGCATAATTATAAGTTAGCTCAAAGTTTTACAGATATCTACTTTTATATTTTTTTCAGTGTGACTATGATGGCTGCCATTGGTCCTTCTACACTTACTTCAAACTCAAACGACATAAAGAAACCCACTTAAAGAAAAAAGACTATTTGGTGAGTTAATTGTTGTTTCTCCTCTCCTCTGATAATTACTCAGATGCACATGTGTGTGTTTTCATTATGCTTGTCTGAAATAATCTTAAATTAATTTTCAAAGTTTGCAACTTACCGTGGTGACTCAGGATTTGTGTGCTTGTTGTCCCCTTAAAGGCTGGTACTGCAAAATACGTAGTGTGACCTTGCACTGCCCAGATATGTAGCGTATAATGTAGTCCTTCTAAAATTATATGGAAAGGGTCTCTCTTCTAAAAAATTACATAAAATATTTTGTACCATAAATGCGTTATTGAAGAAACTGTCATACCTCTTCAACATACTAGTAACAATAATTTTTTTATTATATGATCTCCCCTAAGGTCATGAGAGAGGGATCACCAACATAACATATAATGTTCAATTTATTTTACCTTTATTCAATGTTGATATGTTCTATTGTTTGAAATTTATCAAAAATATGTAAGTAAAAAATCGTTTATTGGGTCCAATATTATCTGCAGTTGGAAATTCATATTAGGTCTTGGAAATATAAGGGATTGGTGTGTGATAAAACGGTTTCCGTTGCCTAACGCATTCCATGTAGACAGCATATCCCGATCGTTGAAATGCTTAGTAAATAAGGAATGCTGTGAATGGGGTGAGCCATTCTCCAATTATTATTCCAATTATTTACACACTGTAGGAATGAAATTTTCATGCATAGGCATCTGTTGTGGAACTTCACATTACCTTGGGAATAAAAAGGCATCTGTTGTAATAAATAGGCATCTGTTGTAATAAATATTTTCAATCACATGGCTCAAGTGTGCATCTGCATTCACTACAAATTGGAATATAAAGAATGCTAATTCATTCAGTACTTTTTGGTCAGATTGTTTTGTAAGAGATAATCTGAACTTTCCTGCTCAGATTAAGTGAGGTTCTGAGTGGTATCAAAATATTCAGGGTTGCATGGAATCTGAAAGAAAAAATTGATTGAAATAGAAAATTGGAAACTATAGATATTTCAGCTAGGAGGACATTTTTGTTTTTCGTGGAGAGCATTTCTCTCAAGGGTGATACCTCTTGAGGAGGTCCGATGTCAAACATCTCTCTTCCGACATATGAACCTGTGACTTCAGGTATACCCTGGTTGTCCCAAATGACCTGTAGATTAGAGTGTGATTTGCAGTAACCATGTCATTTGAGCAATTCACGACATTTGTGGCACTGTATAATAATATCTTTCTCGATTAACTTTTTACATGTTCATAGATGGTACTCTAGGTCAGATGACATTTTTGTCTCTGCAAATTAGTCATTTTCGCATTAAACCCCTTCGAATTCTCTCTTGTGAGAAATTTACAGTGTGGATTGATGATTTTAAATAATTTTATGTTGAGGAGAAAGTAAATGTTCTAGGTTTAGTTGTTGTCATGAGACACTATCTGTTATGTAACATGAAAATTAGCAAATACATAGTGAATGCATTTGTGAGGGAGGAAATTGGCCGTAAGATTTCATCAGATTAGTTTTAGCTCCTATCTCAAAAAAGGGATAGACAGCCTTGCATAAAGACTGCAGAACTATTAGTTTGATTTCCCACGCAGCTAAAGTTGTTCTCATGATTATCAATACAAGGATGGAAAGCCGGGCAAATATTTACTTAAGGGGTGATCAGTTTGGGTTTAGGAAGGGCAGAGGCACTTGCAATACCATTGAAGTAATGAGATGACTGATGGAGAGAATATAAGTACAATCGGGACGTATTTATCTGTTTTGTAGATTTCGAAAAAGCATTTCATTAAGTGAATTGGGAAAAACTAATGAGTATAATGCAGAAAATAGGATTATAGGGTGTGGCAACATAGCTTCATTTTTTAAAGGGGTTTTTCTTTTGTAAAAAGAAAGTTATTTTACCTCACCCTGTATAATGGAGGGACAGGAGGCTAATCCACAACCTGAACATGTCTCAGACTGCTGAGGTGCGAGTGGCGAATGGTGAGTCTGGATGGGCAGTGTTAGGAAGAGGTGTAATGCAGGGTTGCCCATTGTCACCGGTGCTGTTCAATGTATATGTGGAGGAAATGATTAAAGAGGCATGGGAAGAACTGGAGGTAGGAATGAAAGTCGGAGGGGAATTCGTAAAATCAGTTAATGATGAAAGAAGACACTTCGGTTTTTTGTTATGAGAGGCAAAGAAGTTGTCACTCTGCTGTTTAGTAGCTTGTATCCGTCCAAAACCTACCTAAGCCAGTAGATTACTGATAATATTAACGTTGTGATGGGAACTCACAGTGCTTAGTAAAGCTATCAGAGCCTTGATTTTTAATGGATTACATGATAAGAATGTTGCAGGAAGGCAACTCATGCCAATTTTATATTGTTCCCCTATTAAAATGAGGAGACATGGTAACCAAGTGGGTCGAGGAAGATCTACTCATGAGAGGCCCCAGGATTCCTATGGGCACCTTCAGACCTCCACCCAAGCTTAGTGATTTTTGGGTAACGGATCATCCTGGGAAACCACAGACAGTGCAGTGTATAAGAAACTAGGTACACTACTCTGGATGTACGTTTCACAGGCTATTGGCTAGAGTAAAAGTTTAGCTCTGTCATCGCCTATCGAACCTACATTTGGGTTGATTTGTGTGGTTTTTTATTCAAATGAGATTTAAAATGCACACAATAGAATGTTATGTGCAAGTATAAATGTAATCCACTTTCTAAAATCAAGTGTTGATCAACTATGAACGTGTAATATATAACACAAATTGGTGGGTCGGATGAAATTGAAATTGGCATTTAAATATCAAAATATGCATTCATGCAGACATACATGTATTGCTCTATCACATATAGGCTACCGGATCATTTGGTGTAGACCCATTTATCTAATTTTAAAGAATGCTATTTCTTTTAATTGTGGGACTAATCTCATGTTTTTGCCTTTCTTTTGGTAAAAGGGTTATTCCTGTCAATCAATAAGAAGAGCTACAGAATTCTCCATATTCAGAATCTATAGCTGAGTATTTCGGCATCTATAACTTGAGTATCTTTCTCCTCTTCGACACATTACAACAAATTTCGCTGTTAGTACAAACCATCAGGAATCAAAAAACAGCTCATAGTATCTCAACTTAGCCAAAAAGGCTGAGGCCATGCAGGACTTCCATCCAATTGCACCCGGAATAATGTTCATTGTATCAGACCAGGTCATGGTTAAATGGCAATCCTTTGAATCAAGATTTGTTTCCTTTTGAATATGATTTTGAGGAACACCATAGGATGAAATTTATTCATATGATGGTTCTGTAATTGGCAGTGCCCAGTTGAAGGCTGTGGGCGCAGGTTCACGACCATATATAACTTGCACACTCATGAGAAGCTTCACTGGAGACCAGCGGAGATGGTGTGTCCTGTCAAGTCTTGCGGTGCCTGCTTCCAGACCAGACGTCACCTAGAGGTTCACCTGCGAGACCACGATGTCCACCATGCTCCTTACAGGTATGTCACGTTCAAATTTTTTGTGATTTTTGGGAGTGTGTTCACTTAAATCTTCATGTCCATACCCCGTGGTCATTTTCACGAACCCAATCAACAGGTCACACAGTACTGTAGTACATCAGTAATTGGCCGGATGAAGGCTCTGGTGGGTGGTGTTTCTATGCTTGTGCCATGATTTTACTTGTACCTTCTTCGATCATTTTCCTCAATCATTTTAGTGTGCCTGGGAAACATGGGAAAACAAGTGAACGAAGGAGTTGCATGATCAGTCGTTGATTGTAGCTCCAGCATCTGGGATACAACATTGGGAGCATAAGCAAAAGGATTAAAAATGAAATAACCTGATGATGTTATGCTATAACGAAACCTGGGTTGTAAAAATTAAAAAGTTTATGTGGAAAAGTAAAGTGGTTTGTTTATTAAAAGTCAGTATGAAGATTTTCCACCAAGTTACGCCAGAAACTGTTTTATTAAAAATGAATGTTTTGTATGCCTGCCTAACCACCATTCTCATTCTGGGTAGGCTAAACAAAGGTAGGATCTGGTTCAAGGGCAACTGAAATTCAGTAATTATGATCCCTGTAACTCTCTGAGCGCAAAATATACTCTGTTTTGTGCATAGATGGCCTATAGCTGATCAAATGATGATAGTATTTAAATCAGCAGAAAAGTGTACCGATGACTGGTAAATCATATTCTCCCATTGAAGGGAATAAAATATTTGCATTGGTAACATTATCCACTAATGTTGCAAGAGTTGTCAGTTAATACTACCCTAGGTGAGATTATTTTTTCTTTATTGTTTGTATTTTTGCTAATATTGTTGTGAAGCCTTACCATTAATGATTGCAGTTTCACTTCTAATTTTTTTCCATAATTTGGATGGTAAATTTGAGCTTCATATCTTTTTTTTGTTTTTTCTTACATTTGTGATTATTTTTTTATTTCTTTGTGTATGTCTGTACATTGTATCTTTATTTTGGTGGATTTCATTTTCCTTCTCGCTTTTCCTAGGCTATCTCATTGCTATTTTTAGGAAGGGTAAACTGAAACTTATTCATCCAAAGTACTTGTTGATGACAGCCACATGAAATTTACTACAAAGTAAAATATTTCATTTTGCACTTGCAAAATGTGACTGATTTGCAATGCCACAAATACAATATTACCTGCCAGATTGGCATAAGTATACGTAATTCATGCCTTGATTCACAATCAGTTCCAAATCTGCACTGGTATTCCAACCTATGCTTTACTGTGCACCATTTACTTCATGATTTTAATTGACTTGGGAATTTTTGCAATGTGAAGTAGACGATTGATGGTGTGGTAAAAAGCAAATTTAGCTCTAGTGTTTTGCACATTGTTCCTAATTGAAAAACTCTAATTTTTTAATCACTATTGAGACCCAAACCTTCCTAATAATGGCTAGGGCCAAAATAAAATTCCATAATTTTTAACAATGCAAGAAATTAAATGAAAAAAATTTTCAAAAAACGTGAAAAGAGCAATGACATAAGCCAAAATTTGCCTTCCAACAGATGAAAGAATTAAGAGAATGCCAAATCCAATATTAACGAGATGGCAAAATGATGTTATCAAAAATAAATCCATAACTAAGTCAGAAAAAATTAGTTGTGAATTGAGTTTGAACCACTGACCTCGGGGCCAGTACCTCAGAAGTACATTGGCAGAAGTTAGGAATTTTTTTCAACTTCTAAACATAATTGTTGTGTAAACTGTCTGCTATCTCTGCCAAAAGTAAGGTATCTCTGTATTTGGAGAGTTAAGGATTACCTAATTGCCACATTTCAGTGAAATTGGTCATTCATGGATGGTGTCCTGCCCTTGTAAGTAAAAAAAAAGTCTTATTTCAAGTTATTTAAGAAGACTCACTCCCTTTTACTCAGTGTACCATACTTCTTTATTCTTATATATTGCAATATCCTTAAATTTGCGAGAATCTTACAGTACCAGGAGAGTTAACTTGTTAACTTGGATCTGGTGATTATCCCTGCAAAACAAAAGAGTTATGACATTGCAACTACAGTCAATCTTTATCGTTGAAGCAGGCAATTCCCACATTTCTTGGTTGATCTTCATCCGGCAATCTATTCATGTGAGAACCCTCTGAACTGGGTGTGTAACGTGTAGGATATACGAGCACTGCTGTGATTTGTTCGATTAAAGTGGATGACATTGTGTAGGTCAAATATGGGATCTCTAAATTCCTCTTGGCCAAATAATTTAGCTATGAATGAAGTGAGAATCAGTGCTAGAGAAGCATACAATAGTCACTTAATATGAATCGGAGAGCATCGCATGGAAAATTTTTTAAGGGTTTCAATGATAATGAAGAAAAGATCTTGTTTAATCTTTAAGCTACTATAATGTCAAAGAAATATTATTGGTATTGGCAGTTAAATACCAAAGTTAAAAAATAAATTTGCAGAATATCATCACCTCATTGAAATCATTGGCACAAATTTAATAATTGGGACAGAAATTTGCTTATCCATTGATGTTGTTGATGGTGAAATTTTCCCAAAATTCTTTTACAGAAATGACAGGGCAAATAGAATCAATGCAATGTCTATAATGCAGTTAAGAATTGTTGCATCTGCAGGGTAATTCCAGGTAATGGTTTGGAAAGCATTTCGTGCTCAATTAAAAGTCCTCAATCTAAAAGAATTTATGTATGCGTATTTTACAGGCCGCTGGACAACAAAAAGAATTCTATACTAGAATAATTACTTTCTTGAGATCATGCACCCACCAGTCAACAAGTTCATTCCAAGTAAATTTATAAAAGATAGCACGGAACCTAGATAGTACAACTTGGATGTTAGAAAAGCATTTTGACGTCATAGGCTATGCCACGTTAAGATGAAAAATATATGGAATGATATCTCTATCAACAAAAGGAATGAAATCACTTATGATTATACGAGGGTCATCCGGAAAGTAGTACCCGTTCGTGCCGCATGAAGTGCTGACGACGCGAGTAGCCGCTGGACGAGGTCAGATAGCTTCAGTGGCTTGGCTGCCTTCTCTGAGCCAAGTTGCGTGATGCTAGCATTGCCTGTGTTGTTTCTGTGATTGTTTACAATGTTTAAAAAAATTGAGAACGCCGCCAGTTGTGAAGTGAGGGCAGTGATTAAATTCCTCAATGCAAGAAACGTTCGCCCATGTGATATTCATCGCCAATTAAAGGAGGTGTATGGAGACAATGTAATGGACGAGTCGTCTGTTCGGCGGTGGTGTCGCAACTTCAACATGGGGAGGGGGAACACACACGACGATGAGCGTTCGGGGAGACCGTCTGTCATTACAGACCAACTGGTGAGCTCAGTTGACGAATTCGTGAGGAACGATCGGCGCGTCACAATTGATGACATCTGTGAGCATTTTCCCAATGTTTCTCGAACAATTGTTCATGAAATTGTTAAACACCATCTGCATTATGCAAAAATTTGTGCAAGATGGGTCCCTCGCATGCTTACAGATGAGCACAAAACCAAGCGTATGGCTGCAGCACTGACGTTTTTGGGACGTTATTCTGATGAAGGAGACTCTTTCTTGACTCGCATAATTACTGGTGACGAAACATGGGTTTGTTATGCATCACCTGAGAGTAAACGACAGTCAATGGAGTGGCATCATGCTCATTCACCAAACAAACCAAAAAAATTCAAGACAGTTCTGTCCACCAGGAAACTCATGGCAACCATTTTCTGGGATCGACGAGGTGTATTGCTTATTGATTTTATGGCCCGTGGAGACACTATTAATGCCAATGCGTATTGTGAAACATTAAAGAAATTACGGCGGGCAATACAAAATCGGCGGCGAGGTCTATTGTCTACTGGTGTCATTCTCGTTCATGACAATGCCAGGCCTCATGCAGCTGGGATAACACAAAAACTTTTGCAGCAATTCAAATGGGAAACTTTCGACCATCCACCGTATAGCCCGGACTTGGCCCCTTCAGATTTTCATCTCTTTACAAAGCTTAAAGACTTTTTGGCAGGAAAAAGATTTGACAGCGATGAAGAACTTAAAGAAGGAGTGACCCTGTATCTCAATGAGCTGGCGGCGAAGGACTATGCAGCAGGAATACAGAAAGTTGTCACACGTTATGACAAATGCCTTAATTTGCTTGGAGATTATGTTGAGAAGTAGTTTAAAGTATCCTCTTTCAAATAAAATTTTTTATGTTTGTTAATATTTACTTTTGTGTCTTTATTTCACGAACGGGTACTACTTTCCGGATGACCCTCGTATGTTATCTATGGCGAATTGCAAGAAGGCATTTTGAGAAGAATTAAGCGAACTAAAAGGAAAATGATTAGAAGAAAATTTGAGATAAAATATGGAAGTATTTTGGTCATTTGTCAGGGAGATTCAGGGAAATAAGTCTACAAATAATTCACTTAAAATGATAAAGGTGAAAGAGTAACCAGAAGTTTGGAAAAGGTTGACTTATTCAATTCCTTCTTTCAAAGTGTATTCACTAATGTCTCACTGAACGTCTGTGATAACTTACCGAATCGTGCCAATTAACCGATGCCTAAAAATGAAATCTCATATAATGGAGTAGAACATATTCCCAAAAATATTGTCTTATAAATCCTCCTGTCCTGACGAAATATCCACTTGAATATTTAAGGAACTAGCATTGGTAATTGTGTCACATCTAGAAAGCATATTTAAGAAGTTGCTAGTAGATCACAAGGTTCCCAGAGATTAGAAAATGGCAAACGACACCTGTATTTAGAAACAGAGACAAGGTGAAAACAAGCAATTACAGACCCAGCATTTCAGATCCATTTTGTACCAGGTTATGGAACATATAGTCGCTAGTTTGATCATGAGACACCTCAGTAGTCAGAAGTTATTAATTAAAAATTAGCTCGGTTTCCAAAAGAGTAGATCCTGTGAGACACAACTTGAAAATTTTCTACACGATATTCGTGTTTTGGGAGAAATCAATGTTCCAGTGGGCATGGGATTTTCTAGATTTTTAAAAAGCTTTCAACAAAGTATCTCTTAGTTAACTACTCACAAAGCAATGGCATTGATAAAAATACCTTGGTCTGGATTGAAGACCATTTGAATGGTTGGGTACAAAGAGTAGTCATAGTTGTTGTTAGCTCTAATGCTCTTCAGGTACTCCTTCTCTATGTTAACAACATTAACTCTGTGGTCAGTAGTAAGATACTTTTATTTTCTGATAATGCAGTGTTTTACAGTAAAATCTGTAATCTTGAGGATAAAGCATCATTATCAGTTGACAAAGTACCTCATAGTAAACTACTTGCAAAGCTAGAAGCAGATGGCATAGATAAAAATATCCAGGGTCGGAATAAGACTTTTGAATGGTAGGGTGCAAAGAATAGTCATAGATAGAGTTAGCTCAAATGCAGTAGAGTTACTTCATGTGTTCCCCAGGGAAGTGTCATTGGACCTCTTTTATTCCTACTTTATGGTAACGGCATTGTCTCTGTAGTCACTAGTAAGACACATTTATATGCCCACAATGCAGTGATTTACCGTCATATCCGTAATCCTGAGCACAGAGAAACTTTATCAGATGACCTTAATACTATGCATGCTGGTGCAATACTTGGCAGTTACAATTAAACTTAAAAAAGTGCATAGTGATGAATTTTTGGGAAAAGAGCAATTCCTTCCTGAACTCTTACTGCTCTGGGAACACTGAAATAGAATGTGTAGAATAGATTAAATACCTAGGCGTTACCCTCACTCACCACCTCTCCTGGGTGAAACACATACTAGGGGGAACATGTGAACAAGCTAACCAGAAATTAGGATTTATGTACTGGGTAAATGTCAGGATTAGGAGTACTGGGTAAATGTGAAGAAAAGGTCAAGGAGAAATGCCATCTTTTGTTGGTTAGGCCTCATTTAGAATATGCTGCAAGTATTATGGGATCCTTACGAAGCTGGATTAATTGCAGTGTAGAGGAGCTAGATTTGTAAAATGTTGTCATGTTATACTTAGTAGCTAACCAAAATATTAGAACAGCTAGGCTGGGATCACTGAATGGAGCGAAAGTTAAATTACAGATTGAAGCTCTTGTTGGAGGAATTGGAAAGAGGTCTCCTTAGCAGTGGTGTTGAAATATTATTACCCCCATCGTACTATGGTAGCAGAGATCCTGCAATTCTGCAAAACCAGAGGCAAGCAATTCTGTAAAGAGCACTACATTATTTAATGGTATTCTAGTGCGGTCATGCAGAAAGAAAGGATTTTGCCAATAAAAGACATGAGGTGAGTGAAATTCGATGCATTTGAGTAGAACTATTAGTAATTCCCTAGACGCTGAGGGTGACAAGTGGCATTTTTGCTATCTTAAACCCTACAGTATCTATCCCGTATTGTCGGTGGGAAGGAGTCCTTCAGTCTGCTAGTTCTGGCATCTATTTTCTGTATTTTGTATACATGATCCAAGCGACCAATGTACAGGGTCCACCCAAAACTGGTAGGGCTGATTTTTTTACAAGAATTTTATTGACGATATGCTTGCATCGACTTAATAAACTTCAAAGTATGCTCCTTGAGCTGCTACACACTTAGTATAACGTTGCTCCCATTTCCCGTACGCCCGCTGGAAATTTTCTTTGAGGATGCCATTGATGACCCTCATCAAAGCCTCTTGAACGGCCTTTATCGAGTCAAAACGTCGTCCCTTGAGCTGTCTTTTCATCAGGGGGAAGAAGTAGAACCATTAGTGCCAGATCGGGAGAATAGGGTGGGTGTGGCAATGCCGTATTTGGCCAGGAGCTGTCTGACGACGAGCGCGCCATGGCACAAATTTTCAGCAGCATCTTGGCGCACACCTTGCGCATGGCCAAATCCTGTGAAATAATGCGTTGGACGTTGGATGCAGACAGACCCAACTGGTCTGCAAATTCTTCACTGGTTAAGCGTCGGTCTGTGTTCAGCAGTGTCCTCACTCTGTCCACATTCGTGTCGGTTCTTGCCATCGACGGCCGTCTGGAGCGATGGTTGTCTTCTACGAGCTCCCCACCCTCTTTAAACAACTTGTGCCACTGTGGAACGGCTTAAGGCAGTGTCCCCATAAGCCTGCTTGATCATATCGAGGGTCTGAGTTGCCGTCTTCCCGAGTTTCGCACAAAACTTCACGGAATAACGTTGCTCTAAATTCCGATTCATTTTGTTTTTCGACGCAGACAAAAACCTTGCTTCACTAAAAACGGTGTCTTCACTCAACGACAGCCCGCAGGCGACTGAGGTTGGTGTCGGTCTGTTGCTAAGAACCCCCTCCACCTTACCCTGCCAGGCAGACCCTCCTCCACCACTCCGTTCGCGCCAGAGAAAATCAGTCCTACCACTTTTGGGTGCGACCCTGTAATTGAATTAAAATGATTTAATACGCTATAATATGTATATACGATGTAGGAAACAATTGACAAAAAACAATATTTATGTATTTTTTTGTTTTGGACATGAACTATGTTTGTCATAATATTGAAATTGGGAATAAGCCTTTTTTCTCTTGCATATTGTTTCATTGGTAAAAATTGATGTGCAGAACATTGATTAAAAATTTATGTGTCCACCAGTACAGTAAGTATTATACATGTATTTGTTTAAGCTCTTGATTTTTCACGCAAAACCATTCTCTAGGTGTCCATATGCTGATTGTGGCAAGCACTATTACTCCGCCAATTCTCTCCAATCGCACATCAAATCCCATCAACACAAGGAAGAAGAGGTTCGTTGCTCTTGGGAAGGATGCGGGAAGCTCTTTGACAAGCCTTGTCGCTTGCGTGCTCACATGCGCACGCATACTGGGGACAAGCCTTATCCCTGTCTCTTTCAGGTAAATGTACAATATGCACATTTTTTATACATGTATTTGTCTCCTAAATTTTTATCTCAAGGATTGTGCCCTGAGAGAAAGTTGATCAGAAGGCATACTTAAGTTCACTCTTTTGGGCACATTGTTGAAGAGACCCAGAATTCTGAAAAACTGACCAGTAAAACATGAAAACCAGAGATTATGCTTGAATGGCAAAGTTTCATTCATTGTCAAGGTAGCATAAGGTATAAGTTGGTGTTGTATAATGTAATAACTGAACTGTCTTAAGTGCTAAAGTTGCTTTGAGGAATGCTGATGAATTTTCTCAAAAATACAATCAATGCTCTTGGCGACTCGGTGGCAATGAATTTAAATAAAAAAAGAATAATTTTTATATTTATGCTTTATTGCCTTTATTTTGTAAGTTTTATTATTATTCTGCATAAATAGTAATGCTTTTATGGACATTTTTCATAATTCTGCTTTTCTGTTGAAAATAGCCTGGCAATTTTTGCTAAAATAAAGCAATTACAAATGTTACTTAAAGGGTTAATACAGTCCATTCAATGGATTCCTGGTCCAGGCATTTTTTCATTGAGATTATTGAAAAATGTATTGTGCCCCTAGATTAAATACTTGAACTGCACTGTTGATTCTACAATCAAACCAGTACTTAATTGTCTTATAGCTCATTCTGAGTAAACACATATTCCAGTTTTTCTAAATTCTCTGAGATCACCTTACCAATTCACATAGTAGTTTAATTTATCGATAATCTGTGTAGTATTGTTATAAAGTAAATTGGTGATTTATATGCCAAACTCTGAACTCATTAGTCAGAGGTTCTCTGGTTACTGTATTTATAAACCTACATATAAACAACTGCTTGACAGATACTACAGTTATCAGTCAGAAAGGAACAACTTTCACATCAGCAGGTGTTCAACATACTTCTCCAAACACAGTTCACTTCACAGTATTCATCGCAATGAGTGGAACTTAGCACAAACAGAATCTAATGCGAGTCTTGCATTTGTATTCAAAATAAATTTTTTAAAAAATAATATTAAACTGACACATGCAAAATCCTTTAATGGCTGAATAAAACTCTTCAAGGTTTCGTAGTGTTTTCTTTTCCTAATGGGCCTGATTCATTGATTGATGAATTTCGTTTTAAGATAAATTTCATATTTGGCATATTTGTATATATACTTTCCCCCCCTCCACCATGTTCAGACAATGTTATTCTGATCATTTATCATTCAGGGTAAAAATGACATCTTGAATGTACCCCTTCTTCACTTAATATCTCTAATTTTATGAGCATGATCCCTGCCATGAAGTACCAACTATGCCCTGCCTTCTATATTGGGCAGTGTAACACATCCCTAAATATTAGGATCAATGAACACCTATTGCAAGCAAGGATTCTTCCTTGCACTGCTGTACAACTTCACTGCTAAAAAGACGTCCTTCCAATTTATACAAGAGATTTAATCTGTAATTTAACCTTCCCTCCGTGAGTGATTCCCAGCCTAGATCCCTGTAAGATAACCTTTGATCCATGATTCCTAGTCTAGATCCTTGAATAATTTTGATACACTATGAAACTTTATCATGACAATGTTTTACATCATACAGGGTGGGGCAACATAACTTTGTTTTTTGAATGCATTTTGTGTTTGAAAAACGGAAGTTATGTTGCTGCACCCTGTATATCTTATTTATGCTGCTCACTAACCAAATGCAGCAATCAGTCAAACTTATTGAGGATCCCAAATATGTACTAGCAGCATATTTTAAATGAGGCCTAACGTCATGTTCAGTGTAATGTAAATCTGTGTGGCTTTAAATGTGATTTCAGTGATCCATTCCAAGCTACATGATTGGAGACTGATATTTATTTGGGTACTTGACTGGATTTCTAATTCCCCGTATTTCAGGGCTGTGGAGCGCGCTTCTCTACTGCCAGTAAACTGAAGCGTCACCAACACAAGCACACAAACAATCGCAGATTCAAGTGTGGAGAGGAAGGGTGCATGAAGTCTTTCCTTCGCTCAGAGCATTTAAAGGAGCACCTTTTAAAGCACGCTGGGGTTGGTTCATTCCATTGTCCCATTCAAAGTAAGTTTTTTATGGTATTAGAGCCTTATATTTTCTTTATACATTATAAAGAAGAACAGTATTGTATACTCTGGGATGAATACTGAATTTTGTTCACCGAGTTTGTTAGATGGGTGCAAACAAATATTTGTTTTTGCTAAAGCCTTTTTTCCGTGAACTTTAGTCATTTACTTAAAAAAATGATAAGGCAGGAGAGTTCCTGCCCAAACTTGGGTGAGGGTTATGTCGGCATGTATTTTAGTTCATGCCATGTCTGTACTCATGTGAGCGGTTTGGAGGATGTAATTCCAAGAGGTTTTATAAGTGGCCCACCTGTTGGTCGAAACGGACATTTGGAGATAAATGTGGTGTCTTGTGTTTGTTCATGAAAAAAGCAGTCTTCTCCCTTCGTTAAATGGTGTTTTCTTTTTCTCTCCTTTGCTTTGCCTCCTATAACTTTGAAAATAGGTGACAGGCTGAAGAAGAGAATGGTGCAGGTTATTTTAAAGTTTTGTTAACTCTAATTGGCACTGGAATTGAAGTAATAAATGGGGTATCCATCAGATATCTAGGTGGTTTTTATTTATGGATCTTAAATTTCTTCCTCTGTCTTGTGAAAACTCATACTTTTCTTCTCTGTTTTTGTAAAAAAAATCCTTTTCTATTCCCAATTAGTACCACTTACCACAATTATGTGACCTGTGGCCGGTAGAATATTCATCAAAATGTTTAAAACATAACCCGTTCTATGCCAAGTCCTCACCATTCTTCCAATTTTTATAAAAAACCTCCAAAATAAATTAAATCTTTTATTTCCCCAATTAATTTTAAAATAAAAGTGTGTGAACTGTTAAAAAGCAAGTTGTAATGACCAGTGTGCAGTGTGGATGAGTTATTTGGTGACCAACTCAACATGTGAATCTTCAACTATCAGTAATATTATTCAGTATCTCCTTGTATCTGTGTTCATTTTCCTATTTCCTATATTTTTTCTTTTGTGTCTATGTAAATAGTCCAAGACTGATAAGTTCTATGTCTTCTGACCATTTTCAACGATAAATTCTGCTTTCAATCCTAGTTACCTGTTATTTTCCCAGGCAAGGAAAGTATTCCTATTCTCTCCTAAGCAAGGTTACCATGTCACCACCTGTTCAAATTGGATAACCCCTGTGGATATTTCTGGTTAGAATCGGTTGGCTCCTATTTAAGATTTGACAGGATTCATTAAGAATTATTCTGAAATATTTGTTACATTCAATGATATATTTCTTACGATGGCATGCAATTGAAATCTTTTTTATACGAGCATCCTTTCAATTGAAATAATTTTAAAAGGCAGTGTGAGCTTGCAAACATTCTGTCAGGAGAGTATTAACAGGCTAATGAATTGCTAACTGCATGTAATTAACATGATTGCATTAATTATAATTCATGCTATATTCAAGAAAATATAATTACTGGAAATGATGGCTGACAAAATAACTTTGTTTACAATTTAATGTCTGCTGTCATCAGGCGAGGCACGAATTTGGTGGTGACTCAATGCATCCTCAATTTTTCAGTCAGGATTCCTAGCACGTACCAATCGAGATGCCACACTTTTGCAAGTTCCCTGACAGTCAAACATCAATTTGCACGAACTAGATTGTTCCCTTTCTCAATGTAGGGTTCTTCAATCGACGTTGTTGGTCTTCTGAAACGGATTTCGTCTTCCACTGATCACCGGAAATTTCCTCAGACGTAACGCCTCAGAGTGGATCAAAAATTAACCAACTGGAGGTGTGCTATTCAAAAATATAGAAGAACCTTTTGAATAAACCTCCTAATGTTTTGATTGTTATTAATGTACATATGTCCCTAGCAAATACCAGGATGAAAATTAAATTAAGTAACATATAGCATCTCAAGAAATTAAATGAAAAAATGCATTAAAATTTAAAAAGGAACGATATGAAGCCAAAACTTACCATGCAATAATTATTACTAGGAAATCTACCGGTTAAGGTAGGTTTTTGGATGGACACAACTATCAAATAAATATTTTGTACCTCCAAACAAAACCCAATCCAGCAACCTAATCTACATCAGGTCCCTCTTCATCTCAGTGTTCTTCCTTCCTTCCTTCATCTCGTCCAACATCCCACTGCCACTCAATACACCTTTCATCCATTTTTCCTGCCTCCATAGGATTTCTCTCAACAAACCCCTCTCCTCACCCACCATCTCCAGTACTTCCTCATTTGTTTTCCTTTCGGTCCATTTCACCTTCTCCATCCTTCTCCACACCCACATTTCAAAAGCCTCCAATCTACGTCTATCCTCCTGCTTCAGTGACCACATTTCCGCACCGTACATAGCTACGCTCCGTATCAGAGTTTTTACGAGTCTTGTCTTAACCTCCCTACTCAAGGTCCCCGTCATCAACTCCCTCCTATTTGAGAAAGCCTCCTTGCCTAGTGCAATTCTTCTCCTTACATCCCTACCACGATGACCGTATTGGTCCAAAACACTTCCAAGATATGTAAACTGTTCTACCTGCTCTATTTTTTCCCCGCCTATTTTAATAATTAGCTTAGCCTTTTTCTTTCTGGAAAATCGCATAACATTTGTTTTATTAATATTGATTCTCATCCCATATTTATCGCACTGATCCTCCAATTCACTCAGCAATGCTTCCAACCCCTTTGGCTGACTGAGCAACTAACGCTTGGTCATTTGATCAAACCTAACCGATTTTACGAATTCCCCTCCACGTTTCATTCCTACCTCCAGTTCTTCCCTTAATGCCTCTTTAATCATTTCCTCCACATATACGTTGAACAGAACCGGGAATAATGGGCAACCCTGCCTTACCCCTCTTCAATTCTTACCATGCAATAGATGGAAAAAATTAAAAGGATGCTAGAGCCAAGAGTAATAGTAATAATGCTGGAAAACAAAATTAACAAGTGTTAAAACATTAAGCTGAAAAAATTATTGCAATAATTTCAGTGTTTATTATATTTTTACACTCTGAAATCATTGCATTGAAATGCATGTTAGCGGATGACTCCGTTAAAAGTTACTGTTGAGGCATCTCTCGCAGTTTCTTGAAATCTGAAAAAATTAGTTGCGGAGTGGGATTGAACTGGCAGCCAAAGGTTTGATACCCTTGAAATCTACTGTGGCAGCTGAGGGAAGACGCTTTTTGCAACGTCAAAACAATTATTTAGTAAAATATTGGCCGTTTATGCCCAACATGGGTTATTTTCATTTTCAGAGAGTTAAGGAGAATCAAATGACCAAGTTTCCATGTGATTGGTCATTCATGAACATGGTCCTCCTATTGTAAGTACTAGGTAAATAGTTGGCCATATCAGGATATATTTAGGTGATCATTATAGTTTTAAAATGCACTTTGAGAAGAATTTGAATGAGTTTTCATCGAAGGGAGATTTAAAATAAAGTATTTCATAATGATATTTGTTGCAAATTGAAAATTAAGATTGACGTTAACTTGTACTCCTTGTGTATTGTTGCACATGCACGTCTCTCATAACTCTTTTGTATGAATCCATTGGTGAATCTGTGTGGGAACATCAGTTAGAGTCATTTTATTAACCAAGCAGAAAAGAAGTACAGTATTGATCGCCTTGTCACCCATTAAGTGTGAAATAATCCAATACTCGCTTGATGCTCCTCTCCTCAGATTGTAAGGTGAAATTCACTGCCAAGAGCAGCTTGTATGTTCACCTGAAAAAGCATAAAGGTGGCTTGAACAACTCAAATGCACCCAGCAGCAACACTGATGTGGTCAGCAGTCAGGTTCAGTCAGTTGCAGTGGAGAAAGAGAAGCAGTCACTGTGGCAGTGCCCAGTAGAGGGATGCAACCGAAAGTATGTGAACAAGTCCAGCCTACGGCAGCACCTGTTGAAGGCACACGTTCTTGGTGAGTTCCCTTCATTGTCACCACTCAAGAAGTAATTAAAATTCATTGTGTCTTGGTTCTTTGGTGGTTTGTTGGCTTTGGTGGTGGTCTTGGTTTTTGAGGAGCATGTCAAGCAGTGAGTGTGTGAAATAGAAAAGAAAGCATGCTAAAACAGGATACTCAGTGGAGATATAACAATTGAAATAATTAAATTTAAGGTGAGTTGGTACTCATCATATAAATTTCTTCAAAATTGTTGCAGAATTATTAACACCTATAACTATGGGATGGGAACAACAAAGGTTTTTTCTCTTTCCCTCGAGTGTGAGCTCTGAAACAATTTCTTTTCATCTTGATCCACTGATCAAAAGTGAAGATTGTAAAGTTAAGCCATTTCATGTTTTGTCATTGAGAATTGAATGATAGCTACCAGTAATTTGTCAAACTGACTGGTGATTATCTATTGATGAATATAAGTTAATGTGAACTTCACCTTGCTTCTCTTGTATTTCTTACATGAGATACGATTTGTTTGATTATTACATCAATTGAGAACGAGGTTTAATAGGTAAGTTTTGTTGAATGCAGATTATGCAAAAAATTTAGGTCCTGAAATTTGTCTAAGGTACCTAAGTTTTTTATACTTGGCTCGTTCAAAAACTCTTAGAAAAATTCCAAGAAACTGTGGTAGATGCCTCAACAGTAACTTTTAACGGAGTCATCTGCTACGTGTAGCATTACAATGCAACAATTTCAGAGTGTAAAAATCATTTGCCTTGGCCGGGATTTGAACCCATATCCCTCAGTGTCCGGCCGAGTGCTTTAGCCAGTTAAGCTATCATGGTGTCCTCCTTTTAAACTCTGAAATTTTGGGCTTTTTTTTTTATGGAACAAGATGTTGTGATGAAATACCGTACATACAATGTCACAGACATCTGTAGTTGTGCGCGACGCGCCACAGTCCACGAGGTTAAAGCGAATTTGAAACACTTGGGCTATTTTTACCTTTCACAAATTCAAATAAACTGCGGGAGATGCCGCAACAGTAAAGCCATCCGCTACGTGTGCATTAGAATGCAACAACTGTCCAAGGCAATTTTTGTGATACACAAACTTAAAATAACAATTCTGAGAGATTATTTGAAAGGTATTTACTTAGCATTTTTCCACTGTCATCTTAGTTGTGGTTCTGAACTCCAGGGTCAGGGAATAGAAGACTTGTTCATTCAATGAATGAAAGTTGTAGAAATTACAAAGTGTGCCCGTAAAGTAATGCAATTTTTTTGTGCTGGTACTTAAAATGGGTGCAGAGCATTCCAAGTGATTGGGTTAGGTGGGAAAGACACTCAGCTTCAAAGCAATGTCTTTGCCTTTCTGCTCCGAGTAGTTGGGAAATTAGGATTGCTGTCTCCGTGTACCCCTGTTTAGTGGCTGTGTCACGAAATTTGATGGAATCAACACTCAATTAAAGTTACGCTACACAAGTTTTGTTTTATGCTGAATAAATCTCGTGTGGAGACTAATAAATTGATTGTACAAGCTTTGGCAAAAGTGCTTTATAATAGAATTTAAGGAAGACCGGCAAGAGGTGACCAAGAAATCCTTTGCTGAATGGTTGTTAACCAGCATGAACAATGACAATTTGGCATGTGTGTGCAATCTGTTAAATTCCAACTGTCAGTTGAGTGTCTGAATGATTGCAGAAATTATCAAGATTCCCAAAGCAATTGTATGCAAACTGATGACCCATAAATTGGACATGAGAAAGCTGGAAAGCCTGAAAATGTGTCGTCCGAGGAAGAAAGGAGATCACTGCTACCTGGAAGCTCCACCATGGCAATGCTACAATTCACATGGACATGCGCACCCATGAGTACCAGGGGAAGCACAACTTGGCAATGCTACCCCAACCCCCCTACAGTCCAGCTCCAGCCAACTTCTTTCCCTTTCTGAGAATCAAGACCGACTCTTTTCAGGATGGTTCTTGACTTACAGGTAAAAGGTACCTGTAAAAGGAATTCGTTTTGGGTTGATTGAAGCCATCCAACCCACCATGACGAGAGTCCTTGCCGAGGTCTCCATTAAAGTCTTCCAGAAAGCATACCGTGCATGGCAGAGTCGCTGGAAAAAGTGTGTGGATGCTCAAGGGAATTACTTCAAAGAATATTAAATGTTTGTAATGATGTCTTCAATTGATATATTGATTTTAAAAAGTTGCATTACTTTCTGGTCACGGCTTGTATTTTAAATTCCTTTCCTGGAGAACAGTCAAAATCAACCAACTTCGCATCAAGACTCTGGTTAGTCCTTATGTCATATTTACGAGGGCAGTCCGATAAGTACTTAGCCTCACAGCCCGATGGCACCACTATCGCAAGAACAATTTACTATCGTGTAGGACATTGTTATAGACGGCTATTGTTGAAATTTCAGCCGAATCGGACTCGTAGTTTTGTTTTGACTACGTGTGGAAGCAGGTGTCTCCGCGGATTCTAGGAAAATGGAAAAAGAGCAATGTCGGCCGGTAATTCGATTCTTGTTTTTGGAAGGGAAATCGCGCAGTGAAATCAAAGAGCGCTTGGACGCTTTGTACAGTGACTCTTCTCCTTCGATAGTGACCGTCAAAAATTGGTTTAACGAGTTTGAACGTGGTCGCACGTCGGTTTTTGATGAGCCACGCCCAGGTGCCCCGAAAAAGGCTACCACGGAGGATAACGTGAAAAAAATCCACGATCTCGTATTGGCAGTCCGCCGATTGAAGGTGCGCGAGATGGCTGAAACAGTAGGCATCTCAAAAGACCGTGTGGGTCATATCCTGCATGAAATTTTGGGCATGAGAAAGCTGTCGGCGCGATGGGTGCCGCGTTTGCTCACTCCGGACAACAAGCGCAACCGTGAGACCACTTCAAAGCAGTGTTTGACGCTCCTTAAGCGCAATCCAAAGGAGTTTCTGCGTCGTTTCGTGACCGTCCACAAAACATGGATCCACTGGTACACACCAGAGACCAAGGAATAGTCGAAACAGTGGACTTCACCCGGCGAACGTGCTCCGAAGAAGGCGAAGACTTTCCTATCGGCCGGAAAGGTGATGGCCACCGTTTTCTCGAATTCACAAGGTGTGATCTTTATCGACTACCTAGAGAATGGCAAAACGATCACAGGGCTCTACTATGCCGCATTATTGGGTCGATTCGACGCCGAATTGCAGAAAAAACGGCCCCATTTGGCGAAGAAAAAAGTGTTCTTCCACCATGACAACCCATCGGCTCACACCTCCACCGTCACCACGGCCAAATTGGTCGAATTGGGCTACGAATTGCTGTCCCACGCACCGTATTCTCCAGATTTGGCCCCGTGCGACTTCTTTTTGTTTCCAAACTTGAAAAAGGCACTCGCTGGGCAGAAATTTGAGTCGAATGAGGAGGTTATCACCGCCACGTAGGCCTATTTTGCTGACCTCCAGAAAACGTATTTTTCAGACGGGTTAAAATAGTTGGAGCATCGCTGGGTCAAGTGTATCGAGCTAAAAGGAGACTATGTTGAGAAATAAATCGCCACTTTTCCAAAATTTTCGTTTTTTCTTTTGTAGGCTAAGTACTTATCGGACTGCTCACGTATAAATGTGTTTTTTATAGCATCAAAGAAACCTTGACTCCTTTGAAACTGGAGTATCAATGTGGATCAACATCTAACCAGGGAAAGGTGGTTGGCCATGTATAATGGCTATAGAACAATTAGCTTGGTTTCACTCACAGCTAAAATGTGATCATGTATAAGAGGATGAAGATCAGGGCAAATGACTACTTATGAGTTGATCACTTTGGGTTGAGAAAGGGAAGAGGCACGCATATTGCCATAGCAGTAATGAGGTGACTAATTGGTAGGAACATGGAATACAATCAGGATGTGTTCATCTGTTATCCTGAGATGATTCTTGATTGAGCATTCGATTGAGTTTATTGGGTAGAATTAATGGAGGTGCTTCAGGGATAAGCAGCTGATGTGCAACCCATACATGTCTCAGACGACTCGGGTGCAAGTGGCAAATGGATAGAGCAGGCAGTGCTAGAAAGAGACTGGAAGAAGAAGGGTTGTCCATTATTGCCAGTACTTTTCGGCGTGTATGTGTCGAGGAAATGATTTAAGAGGCATTATGTGGAGAACTGGAGATGGGAATGAAAGTCAGAAGGGAATTCATAAAATCAGTTTGGTTTGTTGATGACCAAGCTCTAGTTTGTCAGTCAGCCAAGGGGTTGCAAGCATTGCTGAGTGAATTGGAAATTCTGTGCAATAGATATGGGATGAGAATCAGTGTAAATTAAAGAAAGGTTTCATGGGTTCTTGAGATGGAGTTCATAAACTAGAGCAGGTGGAACAATTTACATATCTCGGGAGTATTTTGGACCGAAATGGTCAAAGTATGTGGTAGGGACATAAAAAGAAGAGTTGCATTAGGCAAAGAAGCTTCACTTGGAGCAGGAAATTGATGACTGGAGACGTTGAGTGAGGATGTTTAGGAAAGACTTGTTAAAATTTTGATGTGGAGTGTGGTTTTGTGTGATGCAGAGACATGGTTTTATGTTTTTATATAGATATGTCACATTTTAATTCACATGATTTATTCATTTCACTTTCAGTTTTGGGAGATGGACACCCAATGATGCTGATGACCAACTCTGTGGACGAATTGGGGATGTCATCCGAAGTGGTTGAAGAGAATGGATCCTCCTCTCATGGTGTGTTTCTATACATCTGTCGAATCCTCAACTTTTAACGCAGTTTTGAATCTACCCTAGATTGCTTATCCTGAAACTTTTATAATCATTTTCAAATATCTACGTGGATGGTCATTGGTGCATGCTTGAACCAATCGGATCATTTCACCAATGGGAGGTAGGTGAGTGCTGCCATGACGGACAGTTTACTCAACATGGTCCTGTGGACTGTATTTCGGTTGAAAACATTAGTAGAGTCCACGTCTTGATTGTGTACGTTGTTAGCATTCCATGGAAATTTCATGAGTACACATATCTGTTGATCACACGAAGAATTGAGTACCATTGGCAGGCTGATGCCACATTTGCAAAACAATGATAAGGGTCTTAGTTGCCATTACTGGCACGTCAGGGGCTGGACTTAGAAATTGACATTAGTCTTCTGCACCATGGAGTTGGCTGGAGGAATTTCCTCAATTTCCCTGCGGACGTTTAAAAACTTGAATATAAATCTCCTCTAAAACTGTGATCATAAGGAAATATGATGGTGTTACTTTTCAATAACATGGTTGATTTGTCATGAAATGGCACACATCCACCGTCTCTCATCAATTTTTCTCAATGAATTTCTTTGAAGATCCTTGATAAGAACCCTTGAAGAAATAACCTTATGAGGAGAGGACTAAGTGAATGGAGATGATGAAGGTAATGGGGGAAAGAAGAAATGTTAAAAAAAATTAGGAGAGGAATGGGAAGAACAGGAGGAGGAATGAATGCTGATGAGAGCATGGGGGTAAAACATGAGACAGAAAAAAGGATAAAGCATAAGAAAAATACCAGGGGATATTTACCAAATTAAGGCGATGGAGTTTTGGTAACATACTACAAAAAATGGAAATGATGGATACGTGGGAGCAACTGAATTTTTGAGAGGCTGGACCTTTCCTCATGCATCCTAATTGGTCATGGCATCCATGCAAAGCCCCACCCCAATGCTAGCTTTTCCACTCCCTGCAGTTAATTTGGTCCGGCCCCTTTAGTCACAAAGTTATTTTTAAATGATGGCAATGACAATAAATCTTTTACAGTACCTACAACTTGACGAATGCCCCAGAATTTGTTTTTAAAATTTTTACATTGTGTTTATTATCTAATGTTTACAGATTTTGTAAACTGAGCTTTAGCTTTGAAAAATGTGGTTCCTTTCAACCTGGAGGGTTTAATTTCCAATGACTTCAATATATTAAGGTAATATTTTTTTAGTGAAAGATTCCATTGTGCAGAAGCTGCAATTTAACTGTAGGTAAAACTAACATCTCAAAGTTTATTGTCTTTGTTGAGGGATCTGTTGGGACATTAAGTTGTTGAACTCAATGTTTGAATGCATCTTCAGGTCACTAGATGCCAACTGCAATGCCGGTGAAACTTTTCTCCCAGAAATATGGACCAACACGGAAAGTAATTCCCGGAATATTTAGATCTTCAATATCTACACACCACGGAAGCCTTCACGAGGAGTCTTAGGAAAAATTTTATGCAGTTTTAATGGGTAGACTTAGCAAAAAAAATATTTTTATTTACCCCCGTGAATGTCATGAAATTGGTCTTTTTTGGACACTTTGCAATTAGGATTGCAGGTTTGGTAGCTGTTTTCTTCCAGAGTTTCAAGTAAATTAATTGGCAATATCCCGACTCAAGTTGTTAATTCTGTTAGGTTTATTTATTTATTTAAGAATTAATCGTTGCAATTATGCAATTGTCCTGGTGGCAACGGTCAAGTCTGGTCAGCTGTCACCCATGACATGGACATACATGCATCACAAAAAGAACAGATAGACAAAAGCTCTTACATGCAATGACACTTGAAGGATTACCAACTACATTATTACATTTACTATCACCCCTTTGGGCTAGGTTTACACCATTCGAGAACATGCTACACACTCTCCTACGACTCCTTTGATACCCAATTCTTGTTTCTTTTATTGCCTCTTCCAAGTATACATTGAATATTGCTGGCAAGAGGTTACATCCTTGTCTTACTCCTTTGCTTATCTTGGCTTCTATGTTTCTCCCGTTTTTCGTTTGCATTCTTATTTTATGCTCATAAATTATGTCCCAAATTACATCAGAGGCCTGCCTTTGACTGCATATTCTTTTTAAGTCAGCTATTTGACAATGGACTTAGGAGGTAGAGTGAGTGAATGTTGATGCCTTAATTTCTGATTCGATGATAGTCTTCTTTGTTTGAAGTTGTTTTTCTCAAAAAGTGAAAGTAGGTGTGCTTCCTCACTTTTTTAATTTGGAATTATATTCCCTACAATATCAGCCCTGCAAATACGTTTAACAGTTACCCCAAGGTCATGTCCCTCTCATGTGAGAGAATGCTCAGTGTGTGCAAATGTTTATATTTTGTGTTTTTCATTCCAGATTTAAGAAATTCCTACATCGTGATGGGGTTGCCTGGTGGACTAGAAGAAGAAGTTGCTGTGATTACTGAATCTAGTTTTGTGCATTCTACAGGTAATGGTTCACCTTGTTGTGATTTTATCTTGGTATAATTGTTTACTGGCATTAGTTAGGAACACTGTTATGGAGGTTCTTGATGAGAATGGTACTGTTTTCGAGGGAACAATCTGGATATTTTGTTGGGGTGTTTAGGGAGATCACTGTGAATCAATGTGACTTGCTAGTAACAAATGACCTCGCAGTTGTTCCACTGTCTCATCTCATGACTGCACTTCATTCCACCAGCAGGGTCTCACTGACCTACAGAAAATACTTTATACATTTTTATCATGTTTTCCCCAGCTTTCACTTTCAGCTCTTCAAGTGTTTGTTTATAACATGTGCAATGGTACACTAAAATAAATTTTTGCTGAAATATCAGAATTTTTAACTGGAATTAAAGTTAAAAATCATAATCAAGACTAGTAATCTGCCAGCATAAGGAACCTAAACTGTGCAAAATGTTATGCTTCTGTTCTTCCAAGGGGAAGTTTTCAGGTTTCCAAGTTTTTTATTGGTCATCGTATTTCCACGCCCCATAAGACTTTACTGTGATTTGTATTGTTATAATTGTTGAAAAATACTTGAATCAGACAAAATAGGATGAAATTAAATTTGACGTTAACACATGATGCAAAGGTAATTGAATTTTTTCATTGAGAAATTAGCAGCTAAATGTAAATCAATGTTTCTTCATTGTCAAATCTCAGGAATTCATTATTAGTGCTGCTAAATCATTTCCAAAGTTATTTGCACTTTCCTCATTCACAATGTCATCTCCACTTCCATCTGCCGCATTGCTAATTCCACGGTTTTAAAAAGACAATATATGATGGTCTTGCTTTTAACTTTCCACCAGAACAATAACCCTATAAACCAATAATCAACCCTAGAAAAACCAATATCAAACCCTAGAAATCAATGGTTGTTTCATTCTTTCCATCAGTGTGATGTCATGAGCTGGTGCCTTGTAACTTTTCTTTCACATTCAAGTGGCAGTTTTTTGTCATTGTAGAGCTGGTACATATGCGCCGACCATTCTGGCGTCTCTTGCCGGTGATCTCCCAGAAAAATTGATGACAGACATGCATTCCACTAATTTTCTCAGTTCAATTGAAATAGTATTTGTTGAAACAGTATTTCCGTTCTTCTTGTGATTTATTCTCCAGTTCTTCACGTGTTCCTCAAGCATAAGACACTTAAGGGCAAGTGAACATGAAGTTTGTTTTAGGTTTGTTCTTAAGTTTATTTAAGAGTAATCCTGAGTCTGTCAGGAGAGAGGCGATGTACAAGCATAGGGGTGACATCTGTGGGGATTTATTTGTGAATTTTTTAGGCAATCCTCCCAAGGAATATTGAAATTTGTAATAAAGGCAACCATTTTTTATGCCTGATGTGGAGAAGAATACTTATTTTTCTGGTGAATGGGTTTTGTATGATATCCGTAATACTCATTAGATTCAGGCTGTCAGGCCTGAGATTCAGGCTGCCCATAAGATTAAAGCACATTTTGTAGTTACGAAAGTGCATCAAATGGACCAGGAAGTACGGTACTTAAAGTAATGGCTGTTGGTTGACCTTATTTTCATATCCTTTCATTTTAATGTCAGTTAATACTACATTAAAAAGGCTGAAAGAAATAAAAACAAATTTCAATCAAGTAAACACTGAAAATTCTGCTAGATGGAGCAATATGGAAAACTTAAGGTGGGTAGGAAACCTGAAGTCTTGCTCCAAAATGTTCAATGTTAGACTTCTTCTATATTACAGTAAAACCAGTAATTTGCACTTGGGACCCCAGGAAAAAAGTGTAAAATATGGGAAAATGCAAATAGCGGGATTAGGAGAATTTCCACTTTTGAAAATGTTCTATTTTCTCCTCATCTTTCCATTGCCTAACAGGTTAATATATATTCTACCAAGTAATTGAGTCAAACTTAACGCGTGAGCATCTGAGTTTCGTCTTCTTTTGACTAGTGCTAACAGTTGACTAGTCTTCGACATTTTTCTAAGAAAAATAAAATTTTTTGATGTGATAAAGCAAGTTACAATCCATTTAATTATTCAGGAGTTGTTATATCTGTTGCGTGCAGGCAGTACAAATGATTCCAGTGTCACGCGCCAGTTCTTGTGTTTTACGCATTTCATCATGTTTGGGTCAGAAGTCATTTCAATTCCTCATTATTTCAACTTGAGTGTGATGTGAAAGGCCTCCCTCAGGTGCCGTTGCAATGCATAAATTACGCAGCTAACTCCATGCCATCCAATGCATTCATTCCATTGCACAAATCTTTTCCTAGCAGAGTACAAGTTCAAGTAGTTCAGATATCTGTCCCTAGTGGTGCTCTGAACTGCTTCACCATATTCAAATTCTCCTTCTCGTCCTTTTCAGGAGTACTCATATCAAACGAAGACAAAAAATTTTTCATAAAGGCTGATGTGCAAACGTAACTGTTTTAGATTGTGAATTTTTTTTTCAATCCAGCACATGGTGATGTAAATAGCTGGAATGCTGAAAATAAAATCGTATAAATAAGGCTTACCACATGAATAGGAAATCAAATGGGACATGATGAAAATGTTATGAATTATGGGAAAATGTAAATTTCGATGATGCAAATACGAAACTTGACTGTCTTTATTGCACCTGATTGCATAAATAAATTGGCATGGTGGGTATCATTTAAGTTGTCATGATCTTGGATGATATATCTTCGATGAAACATAGAAATACACTCTCAAAATGTTTTTATGCCATCTCTGTACATTGGGAAAATTGCTTAATTTGTTGTGGTGACATACTTACCTTATTTTATGACCTATAAGACTATCTTTTTCAAAAATTATGGTTAAAAAATGACCCATATTTGACATGTGAAGGTTCAAACTCCATGGGTTAATGTTCAATATCCAATGTTATTTTTACCCCACCTGGTCAGTACCATCTATTTTGGCTCAGTTATATTTATATCATCATATTTACTTATATTTTGTTGAGATATATCCCATGGAGGCAGGAAAAATGCATGAAAGGCGTATTGAGCGGCAGTGGGATGTTGAAGAAGGTAATAGAGGGGAGAATGTTAGGCAAACAAGGAAAAGGCATAAACAGGATGGAGATGTTGGGCGGGATGAAGGGAGGAAAGAAGTACACAGAGATGAAGAGGGACCTGATGTAGATTAGGTAGCTGGATTGTATTTTTTTAGGAATAACAAAGTATTTATTTGTTAGTTGTGTCCATCCAAAAACCTACCTTAACCGGTATATTACCTAATAATTTACTTACATAAAGAAGCATGGGAAGAACTGGAGATAGGAATGAAAGTCAGCGGGGAATTCATAGAATCAGTTAGGTTTGCTGATGACCAAGCTTTAGTTTGTCAGTCAGCCATGGAATTGCAAGCATTGCTGAGTGAATTGGAATTTCAGTGCAATAGATATGAGAAGAGAATCAATATTAATAAAACAAAGGTTATGTGATTTTCCAGAAAGAGAAAGGCCAAAGTTAACATTAAAATAAAAGGGCAAAAATTAGAGCAGGTGGAGCAGTTTACATACCTCAGAAGTGTTTTGGACCAATACGGTCAAAGTGGTAGGGACACAAGGAGAAGAATTGCGCTAGGCAAGGAGGCTTTCTCAAGGAGGAGGGAGTTGATGATGGGGACGTTGAGTAGGGATGTTAAGACAAGACTCGTAAAAACTCTAATATGGAGCGTAGCTATGTACGGCACGGAGACGTGGTCACTGAAGCAGGAGGATACACATGGATTGGAGGCTTCTGAAATGTGGGTGTGGAAAAGAATGGAGAAGGTGAAATGGACCGAAAGGAAAACAAATGAGGAAGTACTAGGGATGGTGGGTGAGGACAGGGGTTTGTTGGGAGAAGTCCTCTGGAGGCAGGAAAAATGGATGAAAGGTGTATTGAGTGGCAGTGGGATGTTGAAGATGGTAATAGAGAGGAGAATGTTAGGCAAACAAGGAAAGGGCAGGAACAGGATAGGGATGTTGGACGAGATGAAGGGAGGAAGGAAGAACACTGAGATGAAGAGGGACCTGATGTAGAGTAGGTTACTGTATTGTGTTTTGTTAGGAGTCGCAAAATATTTATTTAATTGCTGTGTCCATCCAAAAACCTACCTTATCCAGTAGATTACCTTATAATAATTTACTTATATATGATATTTATTATGCAACTGAAGATTGTTGTAGCTGAGATTATCATTAAGCTCAGCGCTGTTATATGACGTGGTATCATGTTGCTTGCTACTGCGATGTAGATAATGGTACAAGCCAGATATCCTATGAACTTGGTAATATTTTATCACAACTGATCATAACAAAAAAGTGTGTGTTCTTCTTGCTAAATGTAAGCATTTGTTTTTAAAAAATTACCCTAATAAATTACCCCCCCTTTTGCCCAGACTGTTGAAACTTTTTTTCTTGTGTGTGCCTTACTGAAATGGAGATTCATCTTTTATGCTGTCAAACACCGTAAATATTATTAATTAATTTTGTCTACAGGTTGAATTTATAAATTTTGAAGATTATATAATATTATAAAATATTATTACATATGTGCTACATGTTTAGAAGTTGTAAATCGAAATAATTCTTTAGGGTATAACCGTCAATGATAAAATGCATTTCATGTCTCATTTTCAGTCACTCCCTTGAATGAGTTGCTGTCTACACGACCAAATGGAGAAGTCGGGGGTGAATTACCTCAGGTCATTGAAAATCAGGTAAGTGAACTTTTGCAGTGAAATCTACTTTGATCAAGTTATTCAGTTTGTAGATTTTTTTATCAAACTGTTTTTATAGTAAGGCCTCACAAAGCATGTTGGTTATGTGTCTTGATGTTGCCGTCTTATGAACTTACATCATTAAAAAAATGGAGAAAACTTGAGGTTCATTCTTGCATCTTGAAATCAGGCAACATTTATCCCCCCTGGCACTTATTCCATTTGGCCTGAGTATGCATTTATCATCCGAAATTCTAACTTTCCTCATGTTTCATCTTACATTTCATGAGTCGTTCTTATAACTACTCTATGTCATTTTAACTATTTGTCTGTTATTAATGCAATGGTTATCGTTAATATCAAACCCCTATGAAATGTTCTAGCCATTTTGTGGTACATGTTTTGGTGGCACAACCGCCTTTCTCCTCACCTGATAGGGTCAGTCCATCAGGACCATAGTATAAACATCAGAAGTAATTATTTGGGGATAAGGCAACCAACTGCTGAGGTGATTGGCACCGCTGGGGAGGTAGGTGGGCAATTTGGCTGGGATTTTCAGGAAATGGAGAGAAAGTGAACTGACAGCATTAAACCTTCTCCAGACATGCCAACTCTCCCGATTTAAGCGGGAGACTCCCGATTTTTCCTTCTTACGTTCTTGATGAACTGTTCAAATTGTGTACTTAGCTTAACATGTTAATAAAGTGTGACATTCATTAAAAATTGGCAAAGTGTCATAAAGGGATTAAGGTGCCATGCAAATATTGTGGTAATTAAAAGTGATTACTTCGTGATACACTTCTAAAAATCTCCCGATTTTTCATTTTTGAAAGTTGGCATGTCCTCCCGATTTTTCATTTTTGAAAGTTGGCATGTCTGCTTCTCTCAACACTTTGTGATCCACTCACACATTAATACGTGTTTTTGTCATCAGTATCAAGTGGTTGCTCACACATTAATACGTGTTCTGTTGTCTTTGGGTTTTCATGCTCCATAGGATTGATTTAGATTTGTGAGGAGTTATTTCTTTACTTCTTATCTGTTTAAATTTCTTCTTTAATCTAATATCTTTTAATCCTAATATCAAATGTCCTCCCTATCTGTCCAATGTAGATGGCGTTGCAGTCCCCACAATTGAGTTTATAAACCCCGCTTTGTTGCATTATGTCAATTTTATCTTTGGGTGAACCCAATATGTTTTTTAAAGTGTATGTTTTGTAAAACGCTGTCTTGATTTTGTTCTTGGAGAGTATTTTTTGTTTCCTGAGTGAAATGTTGTCAAGAAATGGAATTCTTTGTCATCGGTACTTGTCAAGTTTACATGTGCAGTATATAGATTTCTGGGCTATTTGTGTTTGTTTTCTATTGTACATGTTTTCTATCATTATTTCCCTGGAACCATTGTTGACTGAAATTTGTTTTATGATATGGAGTTCCTCTTGTTTGTTGTGTGGTGACATCGGGATATTGCATACCCTGTGTAACATGGCATGAAAGGCCGCACATTTTTGAGAATGGTGATGCTTCGATGTGGAGTGGATAATTTGGTGAGAGTAACACTTTTCTGTGTATTTGTTTTTCTGTATTTCTGTATTTCGAACGTTTGATTAATTATTTCCACAGTCAAATCCAGGAAATTCAAGGCACTGTCTGTTTCCAACTCACTTGTCAATTGCATACATACATCTAAAGAATTTGACAAAGTCAAAATATTGTCCAATTGTCTTGTGGATCCAGTCCAAATACAGAAGATGTCATCAACGTATTGGAACCAAGATAACACATTTTTGTAAGGGATGGTTTAAAGCAAGTGACTATCTTTCCCAATTGACCGTATAAATGTTCGCTAGGATGGGAGGGAGGAGTGAGCCCATGGCCAGACCTTTTAATTGTCTATAATGTTTGCCGTTGAATATAAAACTACTTTGAGTCACACATAATGCTAATAGATCACTCAGTTCACTCATCACAGGAGGTGGTGTTTTAGCCCTTACAAGGGGAATCTCCGCTAGTTTCTGGGTTTCCTTCCTTTAGATGCTCGTGAACATGTGGGCACCATCAAAGGGCACCATATTACATTTTGGTGGTAGTACTATATCTGACAACCTACTTGCGGGCTTGTATGAGTTCTTGATGCCATATTTTGGGGAATAATGAGCATGTTGTCTGAGTAGATTGTTTAACTTATGAGCAGGTAGGTGGGCTGGCACGGAGACACTAAATAATACCACTGGTCAGATAGGGATATCACTTTTGTGTATTTTTGGTAGAGTTGGAAATTTGGCAATCTCTTCAATCAGACAGATTTGAGGTGGTCAACACAACAATATACCTCTCCCGTTCCCCCCTCTTAAATTTCCTAAAAGACTCCGAAATCTTTCACCACCAATCCCACCCCCACCAAGGCAGTGATGACCCCATTGACCATCCCTTAATGGGGGTCAAACCATTGCAGACAAACACTCCCACCTAAAACCTAGCTCACTAATGCATCAGTACTCAACTAACCCCTTCTCCCCAACTCCCCCTACTTTCCTCCCCTCTTGGAGCCAGGCTATATAAGTTGAAAAAGTTTTCATGTATCTCACCTGGTGATGATGCACAGCATCAAAACCATGGTCGTTATGAAGTAATAAATCATCATGTGGAAGTGAAAAGTTTCTTTTTCTACGCTCATCATGAATTGACCAGCACGACAAGTGGTAATGTTTTATTTTGGTTGGATAACAAAATTATTCCTGCTTTAGCGGCAGAGTAAATAGAGGTCTTCCTGAATGTTTGAAATCCATGAAATTGTCGAATGGCGAGTTAGCATTCTGAAGAATAAAAGATGTTCTCATTCAAATTTGGAAACATAATCAGGAGGTTTGCATAATCTCTACAATTCATTCTTCACAGCTCCTAGAATCGGAGAAGAGGTAAAGAAAAACTGGAGAGAGAATAAATAAGCTTGGGTCAATCTTGGAGTATAACATACATATATATATATATATATGAAGGGAGTAGCGGACAGATATCTGTCATAATGGGCAGTAATGAGATAGACAACCTAGTGATCAAAGAAGGCAGTGCTATATTTGTTGAATTCAATTCTTTTAGGATGTATTTGGGGCTCAATGGAAAACAAATTGTGCATTCAAATCCTTTCTTGAAGTTATATATATATATATTCATTCAAACATAGAAATAGGTATAAGGAAAGGGGATAGGAAAACACATAAAAGGCGAACACAGGACATGTGGGGAAGGCGGTTTTTGAGCAGATCACGAAAGTAAAAATATTTCCTTATCCGGGATTTGAACCACGGGCCTTCCACTTGCCGGGCGGATGCTCTACCTGGTTTAACCTTGAGCATCTACCTGTTTAAACCTGATTTACCTTGAGATCTGCAATCTTATAAAGCGCCAAAGTGCTCCGATACATGTTGCCTGAGAGATGGCGTTATGGAGCTGTTTCACCCACCAAAGGAGAAATAGACGGGACACAAGAAGGGAAAAGGATAGTAGAAAAGCATTCATACGATCTTATAAAGGATAGGAATGGTGCGTTTCATGGCATGCATTATATATATATATATAAATTAACTAACAGTCACAACAAACACAGAAAACAAAACACACAAAAGAGGGACTCACTGGTTCTCGAATTTTCGGTGGTCCAACCACCTTTCTCAAGAGGAATTAGGAACAGAACTGAGGCAGAGGAGGGCCCGAAAGCAGTAGTAGGAAGGAGAAGGGGAAAATGGGGGAAAAGAGGGGAAAAGAAAGGAAAAGGGGGGGAAGGCATTCGAGGTGAGGAGTTTGGAGGGGTAGTGTATGGCGCGGGAATTTTAAAAAAGGTGGGGATGATGTGGAAGTTGTTGAGGGCAGAGGGGGATGAAATTATATGCATAAAGGGGGCAATTAATGTCCAATATTAATGCCTGGGCGATTCCAGGAATCCAAGAGCCAGATGAAAGCTAGCTCTAATGTTTTGAGTTTCAGTGGAGGGTCTGAGTGTGGGAGGGATGCTAAGACGGATACTTTAAAACATTGGTCAAAGGCAGTGTTGTGTTCGGAGGCATGTTTGGGGATTGGGAGCATACCAATAAGGGAGGAATTGTTGCATGAGGCTCGATGATTATTGAGTCTAATATTGAGGGGTGTGGTACAGTCCAATGTAAAAGGCAGGGCAAAGTCATTGCTGGAGGTACACGAGGAGTAGGGAATTGGTGGGAGAGAGTTAACATCTACATCTACATAAGTACCCTGCGAGCCACCAAAAAGGTGTGTGGCAGGGGGTGTAGCACCATGAGGGAAGGGTAAGGGTTGAGGGGGTTGGGAGTTAGGTGAGGAAAGGTGGGGGGAACCTGTAGGGAAAAAAAAAATATATATATATATACACACATACATATATATACATACATACATACACACATGTATACACATCCTCGCGAAGTCCCTAACCTGTACGCTAATACTTATTGTAATGAACTAAGTCCTGGGGAATTTCGACTACGAGCATTCTGATCCCTTATCGTTCTTGGAAAAAATGACATTTTAAACCTGTCAGTCTTGCAGTCTATCTCTCTAGTCTTATATTCGTGATCCCTTCGACCGTAATACGTTGGGGTTCGTATTATATCCTTGATGTCATCGGAAAAGGGCCCATCTTTAAATGTTTTTAATAAGTTTAATCTATATTGGAAACGCCGCTGTGTGAGAGAATCCCAACCTAAATTGTCTAGCAAAGTGGATACGCTGCTGAGTTGGTCATAACAATGTTTGACAAATCTAGCCCCCCTCCGCTGAACTCGATCTAATTCCGAAACCAAATTTATGTTATGAGGATCCCATATACTGGCAGCATACTCTAGGTGGGGCCTGACCAAGGCAAGGAAACATCGTTCTTTCACCTTTTCGTCGCATTTACCTAGCACTCTTTTCACAAATCCCAATTTTTTATTAGCACGACCGCATATTTCTCGTATGTGTTTTCCCCAGGACAGATCGTGAGTAATTGTTACACCCAAGTATTTAAAGGAATCTACCCTCTCGATATTGGTTTGTTTCACTTTGTAACTATAAGGGAGGGAATTACACTTTTCCCAAAAATGTATTACTACGCATTTTTTAAAATTCAATTCCAATTGCCATGTATCGCACCAATTTTGAATTGCATCTAGGTCGTTGGCTAACACGACTCTGTCTTCGTGACTTCGGATGTCCCCATAAATTACTGCATCATCGGCGAAAAGACGGAGCTTGCTATTAACTACGGTACTGAGGTCATTTATGTAAATAAGGAAAAGGAGGGGACCTATGACACTTCCTTGTGGTACCCCCGACGTGACCTTGACAGTATCGGATGATACACCGTCCAGGACGACTGTTTGGACACGATCACTTAAAAATTGTTTAATCCAGTTAATTATACTTTCGTGTATTCCATAGGTTTCCAATTTCGCCAGTAATTTGCAATGAGGGACTTTATCGAAAGCTTTCTTAAAATCTAGGAATATCGCATCAACTGGAGTATTACTTTCACCGGAGTTTAATACATCATGTACAAAAAGTGCGAGTTGAGTTTCGCAGGATCTACCCTTACGGAAGCCATGTTGGTTATTAATTAATAAATCTTGGCTATCCAGGTGCCTCATCATGGAACTAACAATGATGTGTTCAAGAATCTTACAGGAAATGGAAGTCAGCGATATTGGCCTATAATTACTGGGGTCCTCCCTGTCTCCGTTTTTAAATATGGGTGTTACCGAAGCTACCTTCCAGCCGTTTGGCACGCTTTCTTCTGCTAATGATTTCTTAAATATTATATCTAGATATGGGGCAATTTCAGCCGACAGTTCTTTATACACGCGTGCCGGTATCTCATCAGGTCCCGGAGATTTGTTGGGGTCTATGTTTTTAAGGAGTAATTCTATTCCGCGGGTGGAAATATTGATTGCTTCCATTGAATGATTAAATATTTTCGGAAGGTTCTCGGGTGTATTTTGTGAGGATATGTTGAAAACACTCTGGAAAAATGAGTTTAATATGTTGGCTTTATCTAAACTACTCGTTACTTTATCCCCCTTTTCGATATTCAATGAGTTTACGGTGGACTCGTTTCCCTGCACTTCCCTGATGTAGGACCAAAACATCTTTGGGTTATCGTTCAAATGTTCGCCTAATTTTTTCCTTTTGAATTCCGCTAGCGCCTTCCGGAAGGCCTTCTTGGCAGTGGACCTAGATGCTTTGTAGTTCTGTATGGTTTCGTTGATTTTATCAGGGGAGGAATCTTTAACTGCGTTTTTCATTCTGGCATGGCACACCCTTTGCCGCCTAAGAGATTTCCGTACTTCAGAGTTGTACCATCGGGGTTCCTTATTCTCTTTTATATATTTACTAGGTATGAACCTCTGTATTGCTGAACGTGTTATCCTAAGAAAATTATTCCAAGTATCCTCGACACTACTAGTTTTGCTTAATTCGTCAAATATAAAAAAAGAACTTATTAATTCACATTTTAAGCCATCATAGTCCGCTTTATTGAACAAATACACCTTTCTCTTAGGTTTGTTGACTTTATCTACACTTAGAGAAAATTTAGCGTTTACAGCCCTGTGATCACTGATTCCGTCAACAACTTCTATATTTAAGACCTTTTCGGGTATATTTGTGGCTAACAGATCAAGAATGTTCTTTCCCCTTGTTGGTGAAGTGACTAATTGATGTAGGGAATTCGAGGTGAACGCGAATAAGAGGGACTCGCATAGATCCTTGTCTTTACCTCCATTTATAAAACTGTACGAATCCCAATCTATTGTGGGAATATTAAAATCACCTCCGATAATTAGGCTATGCTCACTGTTGTGGGATGTAAAGCTTTGTATCTGTTTTTCTAGGTCTGGTATTGAGTTAATGCTAACGTGGGGTGGTCTATAATACGCACAGATATATATTCTTTTCGATCTGGGTGTTTTCACTGAGCATCATACACTTTCTATACAGCTATCAGGAAATAACTCAGCTCTACTTAAAGTTAAAGAGCGGGTGGGAGAGGGATGGGATTCTGGTTAGGAAAATAGGACATGTTTTGCATCTAGGTTTATTGCAGGGTCTGGGAGTGATTTTGGAACGGGGTGAGGATTTAAGAAGTGGATTGGTAGATTTTAGAAGATCTGATAGATTGGCGGGGCGTTTGAAAGTGACAGAGGGGCATTTGGGGAAAAGGTTGGTGGTGGAATTGTGGTTTTTGAGGATAGGATAGAGGTCCTTTAGGATAGAACGCAGAGATTCTAGGCCAGGGAGAAACGTGGTACAAATTGAAAGAGGGTGGTTTTTCGCGGTGGTGGAAGGTCTGGGAGTGTAAGTATGTCTACGGATCCTCTTATTAAGGAGGGATTCAGGATAACCTCGTTTGAGGAGGGAATGGTGTAAATTTATGAGGAAATTGTCTAGGGAGTCAGGGTCATTGTAAATTCTGTGTCCCCTTATGGAAAGGGAATAAGGAATGGAACGTTTGGTGTGGTATGGGTGACAGCTGCTAAAATGTAAATACTGTTGTTTATTTGTGGGTTTTATATGTACAGATGTGTGAAATTTATGGTCTATAAATGATATGTTTACATCTAGGAAGGTGATTTGGGAGGAGGAAACTGTAGACGTGAAGGAGATAGAGGACGAAGCATTAAGGTTGGAAATGAAAGTTTTCAGGGAATCAGGACCATGTGGCCAGAGAAGGAAAATATCGTCAATATATCTGAGACACAATAGCGGTTTCAGGGGTTGTTGTGACAGGAATTTATTCTCCGCGAGATCAAGAAAGAGGTTTGCATAGGACGGGCTGAACCTGCAACCCATGGCATAACCCTTGATTTGTAGGTAGAAATTATCATTAAAGGAGAAGGAATTGTGGGTAAGAATGAACTCGGAAAGGCTGAGGAGAAAATCTGTGCTGGGGATGTGTGGCTCAGGGCGTTGGGAGAGGTAGTGTTGGAGGGCGGAGAGACCTTCTGAGTGGGGAATGGATGTGTACAGGGACGTGGCATCTATAGTGGCCATAATGATCTCGGCATCTGGAGGGAGGGAGATAGAACTAAGACAACAAACACCACACACACAGAAACATAAAAGAAGGACACTTACAGTGAATATTTACGTTTCGACGGCACGGCCGTCGTCATCAGAATGCCGTTGTCGGGGAAGAGCGGAGAGGACATGTGCAAGAGAAGGGTGACGGGAGGAGAGGTAAGGGGCCAAGGGAAGCGGGCAAGGTGGGGGAGGGGGAAATGGCAGGGGGCGGTAGAGTTGCCGCGGTAGGGGAAGAGCTGGAAGGTCCCGGTCGTGAAGCGGCCGGGCCTTTAGCGGGGGACTTGGTGACCGATTCGCTCAGAAGAGTGAAGCGGTTCTAGGCAGCTTTGGATAAAATCCTTATATATATATACAAATGCATATATATACACATATACATATATATATACATACACACACTCTTCTACATATATACAAGGAGGAGGAGAATTAAGGGGCCAATAGGAAGCGGACAAGGTGGGGGAGGCGAAATGTAGGCAGCATTGGATAAAATCAGTGGGCTTGGTTCAGCCCAGGGGGTTTAAAGGACTGGAGCACCCAGATATGTGCCATCTCGCGAGTTCTCACCTCTATGTTACTAGCGGAATTGGGAAGGATTTCAATCACTGAAACGGAGAAGCAGTCATCAAAAGACTGGTTGTGGGAAGCAGTGTGAGTAGGGATGGGATAATTAAGGAAGGTGGGAGATTTGGTGGAATAGCCGTGGTTATTCATTCGGAGGGAAAGGGTGGTCGTGCATTCACCCACGTAAAAGGCAGGGCAGAAGTTACAGGAGAGGCGATATATAATGTTTTTAGAGGTGCAGGTGGCTATGGGTTGGGAGTTGGTAATAAGGGACGTGGAAGGTCTTAGGAGATGGCAGCATTTACAGCGTGGGCGGTTGCATGGTGCGGACAGGGGTGGGGAAGAGACAGGGGTGCTCGTAGGTGGTTTTATGGACTTAAAGATATCACGCAGGTTTGACGGGCGTTTAAATGAAACGGAGGGACAATGTGGGAATAAAGGTGATGTGGATTGACTATTGCTAATAATTGGGAAGAGTTCATGGATTATCTGTTTAATTTTGTGGGTTCCGGGGAAGAAAGTGGTGATAAGGTTAGGGCATTTTGGGCGGTTAGGTTTGGGGAGAGGAGTGTATTGGGTTGAAGGTTTGAGAATTTTCCTGTTGAGCAGTGTTTCAGGGTACCCACATTCTCTGAGAGAAACGTGTAACTGGTCAATGTATTTCCGTTTGGAGGGGGTGTTGTTGCAGAGACGGAGGCCGCGGACTGAGAGTGAGAAGGGGATGGAGCATTTTGTGTGCGATGGGTGACAGCTATTGAAATGGAGATATTGTTGGGTGTTGGTTGGTTTAATGTGAACTGAGGTGTAAAACTTATTGTTCTGGAGATGAATGTCAATGTCTAGAAAGGTGAGATTTGAGTCTGATATAGAGGAAGTGAAAGAAACCGAGGAGGAGGAGTTGAGAGAGGAAATGAAGGATGACAAGTTTTCGTGTCCGTGGGACCAAAGGAGGAAAATATCATCAATATAACGGGCCCAGAAGAGTGGTTTAAGGGTTTGTTGCTGGAGAAATTTTTCTTCAAGTTTACCCATAAAGAGATTGGCGTATGCAGGAGCCATACGCGTGCCCATATGTGTGTATATACACACACACACACACACACACACATATATATATATATACATGAAAGGAGTAGCGGACAGATATCTGTCATAATGGGCAGTAATGAGATAGACAACCTAGTGATCAATGAAGGCAGTGCTATATTTGTTGAATTCAATTCTTTTAGGATGTATTTGGGGCTCAATGGAAAACAAATTGTGCATTCAAATCCTTTCTTGAAGTTGCAAGAAATTGGGTGAGTCACAGAGATAAAGAAGAACCCATCTCAGACACACTGTAGACAAACATTCACATTTTCCCGAATAGATGTGCAATTAAGATGAACCCACCTGGAAGATTTTCAATGGACAAGAAAAAGCATAAAGTAGAGAAAATATTTAGTCCTGGGAGCAAGAAAATTCCTCTGAGATCTAGTAGAGTATGTGCAGGCAAGTAAAGGGGAAATGAAACCTGTTTTATTTGTGGATTTTGTTCTGTTCCACTCCATTTAAGGACATGTTTCAAACAATTGCACGCTCTAGTTGATTACTCTGGTGTATAATCTTCTCTATGCATTTAAAATTTTATTAAAAATATCGAGTAGTTCAGGAGTTGTGTGTTTTATTGAATGAATATACCTTTAATGTGGAGGCACAAAAAAAGGCCAGCCCCAAGGACTGGTAAATTTAAAGGGCACCAGCACTCAAAGTGTTAAAGCAAGAATCCAAGAGGTCACAAAATGTAACATCCCATCCGCTGGAGGGCGCGAGCTGTGGTTTCGTCTGCTTGAAAGACTTGACGCATGGAATTCAAAGAGGTATTAGGATATCTCTCAAATCAATATGGATAGGCTGGGGGGGAGATATAGCGAAAGAAATGGGAAGGTGCCAGAAGAAGGGGAGAAGAGGAGTTTAAGGTTTTAGCTTAAAATGTTGAGTCTTAATCATTGGAGGGTTTTCAATGACTGACTGCTTTCTTATTTTGAGAGATGTGGCTGCATATATGAGGAAGAGGACTAGAACTTTTATAGGTTGTGTAGTTGGAGAAGATAATATGTTGTACTAGTGCCAGATTCATATTTTTCATTTTTATAACTTAGAAGTATGTATGTGCGTGAAAAATTGAAGTTAAGATTGTGATCATGTCACTTTTGATAAATTGAAAAATGTTTTTTTAAACATGCTGTTTCTAGTTGCATAAACTCCATAAAAATGTTGGCAAGATCATATATGTAAATGGTGGAAAATCATCAACTCTGGGAGAGGATATTGGGTAAAATTATGTTGTCTGGAGTTTATTTAAATATTTTGTTCAGATTGGCACAACATTCAGGAATTTTGTGAAGTAGTACTGAATTTTAATCATTGTTTTTAAACATAGTAGTGCCAGATTTTAAACTCCTATTTTAGCTGGGATAATTAGTTTCAAATCAAAAATGCAATTTCCTTCATTTGGAAAAGTTTGAGAAAGTAAATTTTCATGACCTCTTTTGAGGTAAATGTCCCATCAAAGTTTGACATTTTTTTAATGTGTCATATGGGAAAATGATTGGCAAGTCGTAGCATTTTATTAAATTATAATTTAATGGAATAATCATGTGATGAAAAATCTCAATGAAGGTACTGAGTAATATTTGAAATACAATCTAAGGAAGCTTACACAGACCAAACCATGGGAATTGTTAGCCGGGCTTGTTCATTTACCTCAACTATCACATTTTTTATTTAGATTGTGATAATTGGTTTCCAGGATGCTGTGAGATTTTCCCTACCCTCTTGGTTGAGGTTCAGGGAGAATCTTATGGACGGGATAAATTATTTCCGCTCATGTCTTGTCAAACTTGTGTTATTGGGTGGCCATTTAGGTAATTCAGGAAATAGTTTGGAATTACTAAAATTCTTCAAAGATTTGGAGAAAATGGTCAAGGGGTCAAATTTTAAAAAGTAAGAATATCAACATACACTTATTGTTCATGTAATTAAAGAGTATGACTACCAACATAATCATTACACTTAAGTTGCAATAAAATCTTAGAAAAATATATTTTTTCCAACATATTTATGAACATAGGATAAGTGTTGATAAAGGTAACAATTTAATAGTGTATGGTTGAATGTGATAATATATAGTAATCCAGGAAGTTGTAGTGTTTACAGAAGGTTCATGGTGACATAATAAATAAATTGAGCTCTTATGGCTAATAGTATTGAATAATTGAAAAAACTCCAATGGTGGTAAACAGTTTACCTTTCAAAACAGAGTACAATTTAGATTAGTTGGCAAATGCCACAAGTCAAAAGATTGGATAAATAAGGAAAGGGGAAAGAAAGGTGAATATGAATATGCATATTTCGGCCACAAAGTAACCCTCTTCTTGGTTTGGCAAAAGTACACTGAAGGCATTTATGTAAACACCATATCGTTGAAATTATGTGAAATTTATTATTAAATTACTGTTTCTCCCAAACTTAATTATATGTGAATTGGGAATGCAATATGGGAATTTCTGATGGAAACAATGTTCCATTTAGTGGTGAGATCAGTTTATTTTTGACATGGGCCATGACATGTGAACTCCCCCAATAAAACCAAAACTATGAGATTGAGTTAACTTTGGCAATACCATTGACCCATGAAGTATATGTGGAATAGTCTTAAGAAAAAAATATGTAATCGGATAATTAACATTTGACAGAAAAATTTGAAGAAAAGTGTGACATATTTTTGGGGAAAATTAGGATTAATTTGTGAATGACCATCCTTATAACTAGTGACCACCCTGTGATAATTAATAGCAAACTCAAATGTAAAGTTGAATGTACTCTTGTATCTCATTAAAAAAAATATGTGTCACTCTGACATTTTTGCACATGCCCTCCCCTGGGATACTGTCATCTTCTGCTCATTTCCTTCTGAAGGACCTGTCCAGCCTTGGCATCGGAGATAAGCAAGAGGCCCTCGTCTCCGGTGGTGGTTTTGTGGACCAGGAAGGCTCTGCAAGGACTAGGTACACATTGAACGATGTCGTGAGAGAGAGGGAGGTGAGGAGGAAGCAGAACCATCAGGGGGAAGAGCCAGGCTGCATCGTGGGCACCAGTTCGTCTCTCGAAGAAGAGGACAATGACTGCCAGTTGGAATCTGCAAGGGATTCCATTATGGGGTCCTCGAGCATTCTCGGTGTGCCCTCCAAGGACATTGTGCTGCCTCAGGAGCCGTCGCCCTGCCTTCTCCTGCAGGTACGTCCCGATTGAAGGGTACCTCACAAATGGCTTCTCGAAGTGTGCCTCACTCAATGCCCAAATCCCAATTGAAGGGTAGGCCACGTTCAATCAAAGAGCATGGGCTGTAATGGGTTGAGGTGGACCAAGTCATGCCCAATTATTAGGGGCCAGTCTGAGGTCTTCTTAAGGCAACATTTTTGTTTGGTGATGCAGTAGATTTTTAACTTGGAGGGCATTTCATTTGGCTACTGATCAGTCAGCCCAGGTTCAAATCTGGATGGTTCTGGACATGCATGACTTCAGCAAAGTAGTACTTTTTAGGGGAAGTGACCGACAGCTGAGGTCATTTGCGTCATTAGGAGTGAATGGGAACGGAGGAAGGGTGGAGAGAAACTCGGCGTCAGCATTAGTCTACCCTTGACAAAAGGTGCCAAGGGGTCCACAGTGTAACGTCCCATCCGACGGACAGTGTATTAACTCAAATTGCCCTCCACAAAGCACCTCAAGTAGGGGTCCGGATACCACTGAAAAATATTTGTTGTCTCAAGGATTTGAGCCTAGGCCCTCTGGGTGGAAAGCCAGTACGTTAGCAACCGCACGATCCCGATTCCCTATACCAACCACCTGTCTACTGCTATCTTTTGGGAATAAAATATTTTGATCATTTCTCTGTTTTCAAATTTGGAGAGTTTGAGAAAAGTGTTTAATTTCCTTTGTTTTTGAGTCAATTCTTTTAATTAAAGAGCATTTGCATCTCTTCATTGTTTACAGGTAAGATTCTTGTTCTCGTAAACACTGCAGCCAGTCAGTTTGCATTTGCCTAATATTTTGGTTAAGTATGCATCATTGCCATCATGTCCCTTGATGTGCTTCTTGACATAAAAAATTGTTCAAATTAATGTAAAACTTTGCGTATTACACAGAAATAATTTATTATGGTACAAATGGTTTCATTGCATAGGTGTGGTTGTGCCATTCCTTGGAACCGGTTGTGTCATAATAGATTATTTTTGTGAAACCCACAAAGTTTTTGGTCATATTGAAGATGAGATTTTGCAAAGTTGTGCCTGCAATAACCATCGATTGTAAATTGTCTTTTATGTTGGGCTCCAGGATGACCTACCAGAAACTCTCTTTCGAGTCAGTGGTTCGGTGGATGGCACAGTGCATAGAGAGGGCGTAATCAGTGTTGGGGATGTTGACAGCTTGGATGCATCCGTCAGCGGTGTTGGAGGGCAGAACACCAGTCAATTGGATCCTCATCAGGTGTTGGTGCCTGGTGTTCTGAGTGCGGCAGGTTTCCAAGTCTTGCTCCTAAGTCCCCCCATGGATTCTCCAAGGAACCATGACTTCCCACCTGAGTCGACCATAAACCTGAGGGACCTTGAGTGAAAAGAGGGGCAGCGATGTGAACCTGGAAGTAATCCCATGAGGAACTTCTTTGGATTTCAATTGTCCATTTTTCCTGTTCAGGGAATGAATGTTTGTTTGGGAGCTTATTTCTATTTTTTTTAAATCACTGCCATAAAAATTGTCAATGTCATGTGTTGCAAGATGTGCTATGCATTGATCAAAGAGCTTTTCTTTTTTTTAAATGAATTAAGTCGCTTGGTCAATGTGATATCTTGTTGTTGGGGAAAATACACAGTTCATTGGTGGATGGAAATTTTAAAAAAAGAGTGGTAATTTTTTGAAAAATATTGAACAATGGGCTTTGACAGTGAATAGCTGGTCAATTGATTATTTTTCAACATTGGTCAATTTTATGTTAATCTCTGGCAATGTTTTCTTTTGTCATTCAGATCGGTCAAGATTTCCCTGAGATCTAGATATTATTTCTCAGCATCCATTCTCAGTAATGGTAACAAGATCAGAGGTGTGAAAACTGATCACAGTTGATTGTTTTTCTTGGATGAATTGAAATGATGCTTATTAACCTCCGTAGATGTGTGGGTTTCAAAACCCATGTGCCTACCATTTTGGCATTAAACCCACCAAACTATGCATGCCAATGCCTGCCCGGAAAAAACTCCAACCACATTATCGTGTTACCCAAGTGAAATTTTGGGAATTCCGCGTGTGAATTTTTCAGTGTAAGCACTTTTTTGCAGCTGAATTATCACCGATGGCAACCTACTTCGATTCTCTGTACGGTTGCGTTCTTCCCTCATTCATAGTTGGGATTTGATTGTGCCATTTCTCCCTGATTTTTTACATGAAAAGTGTGCTCTGGTGGTAGTTCACCGACCCTATATATGTGTGCATAGCTTGGTCCCAGAGGCTGAAGTAGACCTGACCTGCCTGCTGACCCATGGTTGTGAGTTTCAACAATAATTTTACTGCTTGGGCTCCATACATACCACTCCGGTGTTGTCTTGATAACTGCACTGGAGTCACAGCAAATGTTATTCCTTTTCTCCAGCAAAGAAAAACTCATTTTGTTATATACCATCTAAAAAAATGCTAGTTTGGAAGAATTTTTTTGTTCCATGTTATTATGTAGCTTCCTCAGTTTCAGGCTAATGATAGCAAAAATATTTGCAAGCCTTAAAATGTTCTTTATGACATGCGTATCAAAGCAATATTATGTTTTAAGTGATGATAGATATGTGCTTTTGCCAAATAATAAGTTTTCTAAAGTTTACTTCAACCCAGGTGGATGTATTCATTTTAAAAATGACCATGAAAATGGTCAGACTGAATAGTGTTTGCATCATCTGGACTCGTTAATTGTTTCCCTTTGGTACACATTTTTTTCAGGTATGATTCAGGTGAAATTCATCATCTGATCCTGTTTCAGTTTCCTGTGGCGTTTTTCAGAAATGTGCACTTCTGAAGTGTTGAGGTTCGGTGTGGAATCAGCAAACTCTAGTCATGGATACTATTGTTTTCATCCTGATTTCTGAGGGAATGAATATCTGGGCAATGCACCAGTGTACCATTTCATCCCCCTCTGCAATAATATTGTGTTGTTGGAAAATGGATGAGAAAAATCATGTTTCAAATCAAACTTCCAAATTTTGTGCTACTGTTTGCATCGGTTCTCAATCATGAAAAGTTTTGTTTTGATTCATTGGGATGGCTTATCTGCTGTTTCTAAAACCTGTATCTAGCTATAAACATTTTCAGTATATTTTTTGTTTATATCCTGGTTATTTCTATAGATTTTTAAAATGCCAGAAGTTTTTGCAATGTCATATTTAGTTTTGTATCATTTGTTGGAGCTTTCATCTCCAATTTGTAAAGAAAAGGGTCAAAAATTTTCCACCATGTGCATAAATTCTTGTTTCAAATTCCTGTTGCTCATTAGTGCATACACTTTATTTCCTTTGCATAACCAGCAAGTGATTTCATGCATTTCATGAATGCAGTCAGTGTACAATGAATAATTTGGCTGGATTTTTTTTTCAATAACAATCACTTTTTAAGTGTTTCAGTCATGCAACATTCCTGATTTATTCCTGAAAGGCCTTATCCTGTGTAAGACGATGGGATTGTGCGAGATCTTTTATTGAAATGTGACATTGCTCTACTAGTTGCTAATCTGATAGTTTATGTTGATGAAGAAGGATTTGTTAAGGCCATTCTGATTTACCGTCTAATGGTTTTGTGCTAATGGTGCTCTTTAAAATGAGCATTCAACTCTGTGTAATGAATTGCTTGTCATTTTGATTTACTCATTCCTGAGTGGAGTATAATGTATTATGACGTTTTACTGAAATAGATAACATTACTGGAGGTGATTTAAATACTTATGAGATTTGCTTAACGAATGCTCCTGAACTAACTTGAAAATGTAACGCTGTGATTTATTTTGCTTTAGCCATTCACAGTGTTCTTGTTATCTATATTTGATGCCTCTTTGATTTGTGTTGGATGTCATAATGCCATGGTAATTACTTAAATTTATTGTATATTCTACATGTTGCAGATTCAGAAACTTGATACATTTTGCTCATTAAGGCACTTCCAAGAAGGCTGTAGTATGTATAAGTGGATGTTTTCTCTCAGTTTATTTTCATGATATTCATTTAGTGACCATGTATTTTTGTATATTTGGGAATTTTTTTTGGTTTCCCATGGGTCTAATTTGTCACCGCAGAAGTTGATGCAATGCCAGTTGAAGCATTTACCTCTGTAATTTGTAATTTACAAGTACTCAGAGGTACCAAAGTTGATTCCATCTGCACTGGGTAGGTTCCATTAACTGGTGTTCATGAGGAAGAACTCTCCTTACTTCTAAGCTTCCAGTGTAATAGTCGACCTGATTTGCATTGCTCTTCCATTATCGAAACATGAAATTGATGATTATTTGGGGGTGTACATGCCATTGTCAGGAACTTAACTTTTTTGCCACATTGAGGCATTCACACACATTGTGCGTTAATTGCTCATTTTCACCAATGGCATGTCGTGTATTTTCTAACATTTATTGACAATTATTTTCACGATGTTATTAATTGCTGTCAAATATTGGATTATTAGAGGTTAGTTGACCACTGCTGTACAAAATGTAAATATGTATTTTTGTTGTGATTTGAAAAGAATTGTTGAATATTTGTGGATTTTTATTGAAGCATTAATAATGATTATGAGACTGGTACTTTCGTAACGTCAGGACACAGTTGATAAGTGTCCTGTAAAAATTTAATTATGCTACAGGATTCTCATTCATTGAAAGTGTACTTTTCCCATTGGTTGATGGGTCTATTCCCTGATGGGCATTGGCCAGTGCAGTGCCTATGTTTTAGCTGAGCTGCCAGAGGTTGTTACCAGTCATATTCCTTCTAGCCAGGACCCCACTTCATAATATTTTGTGTTAATTGGGATTAGATATATGTTGTCAACATTAAGGATATTTTATTTACAAAGAGTAAGTAGTGGTTCTGTGTGGTTTAATCCCTGGATTATCAAAATCCAAGAAAAAGGCACGATCAAGTTCCAAAAAATTGCTTTCAAGATACAAATGCATTTAATAGTAAGTGTTATAGTTTGTAATGCCAGGTCTAGTAAGTGCAGTTTGCAATAAAGCTCGGGGACTAATTAGATTGGGCATTACTCCATTGGAAGCGGTTCACTATGCTGAAATGACGAATGCACCATTCTGAAAACTTCCAAATCGCTACCCACCTTCAGGTTTAAATCCTATAAAATTTGCATCAGAGCCATTGACTATTCAACAAATGTCAATGTTAATATTAATCTTTGAAAGCCAACTTGGGCAATGGAAGAGATTACTAAGAGTCTTTATTCTTTGGTGCAAAATTGCAGGCCACATTTTTCGAAGATGCTGTGGGCTGAGTACCTATCCATGACCTTTGTGAGTAATACACACTGCAAATCAACATTTGGAAAAATATCTGGATTCCATTTGACTCTTTGGGAAAACAAAAATTCGGTTATGGATCCAGATAACTTTTTGTCAGGTGTAATTTTTTCTAAGATTTTATAGCCAAAAATAAATTCGAACTAGAATTTCTGTGTCCATGTTAAATGAGTTTGTAATTTTCTCCAGACTTCCAGAGGTACAATGCATTTCAGTGACTTGCGGCATCATCAGGTACAAGTTTGGTTCACTTGTAGCAGTGTAAATTATAACCTTAGGGACAGAGGAGAGGGGGTTGCTCTCGAGCTAATCGAGATTCGAAGGCACATGGCAGAAAATGACCTTGAGGAAAAACAAATGGAACAGTTCAATGTACCCATTTGCCCCCACTCCTCCAACACCCCGGACCATACCCAATACAACATCATAGCCAAGGCACCACCATTTTTCCCTTTCCTTGCCCAAAAAACCCCACCCCCCATCTTAAACTTCCCACCCTCACTTCCCCTCCTACATAGCCAACCCTCCTCTGTCCCAAGGGCATATTCAACTGCAACATGTGAATAAAATGTTCCTGAAAAAATGATGCTGCAAGTCAGGGAAATGAGTCATATCTTAAAATAAAGTCTGCGGAAAATTACCAACTCATTTAATTTGGACATCGAACAATTCAATGAAGTGAATCCTGAAAGTGTCAAGTATGTTTGATTTCTGTTACTAATTGGGTATCATGGCTAATATGCTAATTGGGAATTCTTGTTGAGAATGATGTTCCTTTTAGTCACCAGTTCAGTTTTTGGCCATCGCTTTATTGCAGGCCTAGGTTAAACTGAAACTCTCAAGGACTGGATGTGTAATAAAGAGTGGCTCATGATGTGAAAAGGAATGACCCACTGCAAGAAAGATACCCAGTTAGATTTCAAACCTACTGGAGAAGAATTGGGAAAAAGGATGGTATGTTTTTTGGGGAAAGTCGTGAATGGGAATCTACAATACGAGTGGATACCCCATTGATTACTTCAACCTCCTTGTACCCATGAAATGCAATCCTCTCAATGTGTAAAATTCTGTGTGCAAAACTTGCCCAAAACCCAAGTCTCTCATTGTACTCTATGATATAGTATAAAAATATGGCTAGGAGTGAAAGAATAAAAATTTTACAGGTTACACCAGAGAAAATACATTTATTAACCGTTAAGGCTCATTTCATTACTGTCTTATTGAAACAACTTTGTCTTGAGACATCCTGAAAAACCTAAATGAAAATCCCCATTGATTATTTTTGCAATTTTCATTATATATGTATCAATAATTACATCAGAGGCATAAATTTAAAATAATTGCTTATTCAATCACAATTCTTTTATTGATATTTTTGAATAATGTAGCCCTATTGTTAAGTGAAATAGGCCTTTGTGAAATCCCATAGGCGTTCGTACATCAGAAAAGACCGCTAATATGATTGATTGATCTATGTACATGTATGTCAATGTGATTTAATAAGTTTTTACTCCCAGACTATTTAAAGATTGAAAAACAAGAGTTATCCTGCCAATGTAGGCATTTATGGTGCTTTAATCTGTAATACATAAATCTTGCCTAAATGTACCATTCCTTAACCAACACTAGCTAGATTAAATCCTTATTTTTCAATAATGGTACATGTCCCAATAACCTCTACCACTTACTCCTATTATGATTAGCAGAATATTATTGAGAATAATTTTTAGTTGACATGGTAAAATAATGAAATATACTTTGCATTTTCTTTAATATACATGCATTTGCATGGAAAATGACGAAAGTATGTCTCTTTGAACTACCCTAAAATGACAACACACATTTAATCAATTCTCTTGTCATACAGGCTTAACATCTGATGTATGAATTGTCTTTGTCAAGAATATGTATGCATTAAGTTGTGTTCACTTCAACATGGCATTGTCCTACCTCAAAGGACACCCATTCAGAAATGGTGGGAGTCACTGATGTAATACACATAGTAAGGCTCATTAAATGAAGTCATAAACTGACTAGTTTATGTGTACTAATGTAGTAGGTGTAGCAGGTGACATACATGTGAAGTTATTTACTCTTGATGAAAGAGAGGGTAAATCAGTGAAAAAGTTATCAGGATTACAAATTGAATTTACATTGACTGAACAGTTTAATTAAAAATTCTTAATGTCCATTGCTGTAACAACAGGGATCATTATTAGCAGTAATCCATGGTTAAGTATTCCATGGACCCAGGGATTGAGCACTGCCCTAGATGACTGCATACTAGCAGCCCTCATTGCTACAAACCATTTGTCACTTCCGCTAAAGTTCGTACCATCCAAGATGTCTCATCTTTCTTGACCAAGACTCTTCATTCTTTCAGCCTTCAACATCCTGTTGCCTCACTACTTTCCTCTGTCCACTTTTTATGCTGTCTCAAATGTCTACCAACAGCCTTTTCTTTTGCCCTGCCTTTCATAGTATGCCTTTTTTTATTGTCCCTTACATCCATTTCATTTTCCTCCTAAGTCTTCAGGGCCACAACATATCTATTCTTATCCTATTGCCTCAATGAGCAAACTTTGGAACCATCCAGCAATATACTTGACATCATACTTTTCAGCCATTTTCCCCTTTGCTTTTAAGATGCACATTAACCTTGCAGTACAGGGTGTGGTGCTAAAATTTGGACAAATTTCAATTTGAATTTCCTGCCATATTGTAGTTCCACTGGAGTTGGTGATTGGCGTTTTTGTAAGCTATAGGCATCTAGTGAATGGCCATAACCTCAAAATGGCCGAGATGTTATGTACAAGGGTGGAGCACAATTGAAGAGCCGCTATAATCGAGAGTGTTCGAGCTGGGTGTTCGCCCAATGAAATAGTTCGAATTTTTGGGGACCCCAGATCAACTGTTTACCCTATTGTGGCTAAGTATAATGCCTTGGAGAATTGTGGGGAAGGTTTTGCTATCCTGGTGAAAAAACATCACTCAAGGAAATGCTTATTTGTCCAGATTTAAGTGCCACACTTTGTACAGTATATAAACATATGAAAGTTGAGGATCAAAACTTTTTGGGATACATAACCTTTACAAATATGAGAAAACTTCTCCACTAGAGTCGTTGAAGGAATTATTGGGAATATGGTTCATGTGTAACTTTACTTCTTCCACAAGGTACTTCTTATATGTACTTTATAGATTCTACCTATGCCCAAACAACATTGCCAATGACAAATGACCTTAACTGATGACCATCACCTAATTGCCACCAATGGTAGCTAATAAATATTGATGCATGTCAACTTTTATTTTCACATCGACATGAAATTTGGTGCAGGACCAAGCTCGCAGATATAGTGTCTAGTATCTATTGATGGATTAATCCACCTGGCCAATTTCAAGTTTCTTTGCACAATAATTACGAGTGCATTGACAAGTATTTATTTCAACCAAGTTGCAGGTGCAATCATGATTTTTAAATTCAAAAGCTAATACTACATAAAATTTAATTCTGATTGAACTCTTGATTAGAAGAGAGTGCTCACATCCTTCCCACCTCTGCTTAAAATCTCAGGGCTTGAATAGAACTCATCAAATTACAATATCCTAATTTTTTTCACCTTGTTAGTGCTCCCATTATGGACATAATCCTGAATTTTTCTGCACCTCAGAATAAAATTAACATGCATGATACATAGTGCTAGTTTCACAATCATAAGAAAATAAAAAAAATTGTGAAAGATATTACAAATTCATACTGAATCACCAATTGTGTAGCAAGTGCAAATGGTGGCCATTGATGTAGTTTAATGAATTTTGCCAATGTTTCTTGGCTGCAATTGGCACTCTCATATTTCTTTGGTTAAAACCATTCTTGCATATTGGTAGGAGAAATTTTTGTAGCTCCTACCTATCTGTATTGTTTATAGTGCACTTTTGTTCTGGAACTCATATTTCATTAACTAACCTTATGTTTAGTACTGTAAATACATAGAAGTTTTGTAAAAAGCTGAAGACATTGTAATGTTGCCTGCATTGATTATCATCAATCGATGTAATCAAGGCAAGGATTTATATGGGGCAACCCTTCCAACAAAACCTTCCACCTCATGTGAAATTTCATGAGGTAATAAATTTATTTCATTTATTAATTCATTTTAAACAACTGTTGATTTTCGAAAAAATGCATTTACTGGTGTAAACTTCTCTAAAGTGCATTTAATTTCACTCCACTCTTACTTTAATGACAATTTTCCTAAAAATGGAATGCCTGTAATAACTTCAATTAATATTTTATGACACTTCGAATGTTATCCATGATATGTTCAGGTTGTAATTCCTTGCTATACAGAGTTCCTACACCAATTACATATATGAATAACTATGCTAGTTGAATTTAGTCATGTTTTAAAAAGCTATCGCATTTACAAGTGTTGAACAATTCAAAAAACACAACATTTCTGAACAATGATGCACTGAGCATAATGCTTTCACAAAAAGCTGACACTACATTTGTGCTATACAATAGTGCTCAACTTCACTTTTAACAACACCATTTATACTTGCAATGACATCTATAGTTCCAAAGAAAACAAAATGGAATTCATGCAAGTAGAAGAGATCCAATAGCAGTACCTTAAGTCTTAACAATAGTTCTCTTTGTTCCATGCAATTGAAGCAAAAGCCAGCGCATTAGGAACGTCACTTTTTTTAAGTGCTTAATAGTCAAAATATCACAGAACGTTGTAATCTGACTACAACTCATTAGCTCACACAAATCACTGTACAACAAAGCTTTCTTTCATCAACTCCCCTCACACCGTGTTCATTATTATCACCGAAGAGATTGACCCTGCTGGGGCACTAAAACCATTGCTGTCAATCACATCAAAAGCATGCTCCCCAAGGTTGGCACCTTTGTTATCTTCGCCTTCGTTGACGTGAAAGTTTCCTGGGCACTTGAGTCGTCGACCCAGGCAGCCCTTGAGCAAACTCAGTCCATAAATGGATGAATGGATGATGAGAACCAATATGAAGGCTCCAAATGACGTGGGCAATGCAAGCGTCCACGGTTTACTCCAGTCGAGCTGTGGGTAAATTTTCGTTGACTGATGCCTATCTGTTCCCCCAGCTAGGAAGTATATGATGGTGAATATGGAATATAGAAGAGCCAAAGAGACGGGGAAGAGGAAGTGATGCAGTCGATAAGGATGGGCAACCAATGCCAAATCAATCACCATCAGGACGGAGTTGATGCCATGCACAAGAATTCCCACAGCTGAAGGTGGACCTTTTTCTGAAAAAGAAAATTAAACCGCGTTTCAGAAAGATATTGGATATGTGCATCAATTACATTGAGGTTTATAAGTAGACCACCTTAGTTGGCCACCACTAGATTGGAAACCTGGTTAAATGACCAAATCACTGCTCGGCAATCTTTTTTTGATAAAGGAAAGGAAAAACATTTTATGGCTTTGAGTCTAATTTGAACATTAAGCATAATCAATTATGAAGAAGTAGTTGTTTCATTTAAGTCATCTCACTAAATAATTTCTTCCCATTCTAAAATCAAAGATTGGTTCATGGGCTGGATCTTTTAAGTAAATTAGGAGAGCTATCAATTTTTCAGTAAACATCCAGTACACTTTGAAAACTCTTATTTTATGATGGAAATCAACACCATGCACACAAGTTTGAGATGGGTTGAAAAATGAATAGAATTACGATGTAATTTTTCTTTGAAAAATAGAAATAAAGAATAGAAAAAAATAGCTGCAATGCACTTAAACTAGCGAATAAATATCACCATTAGATATAATAAACTATAGTTTCTTTTTTTCAGCCACGAATACTAATCTCTACTTAAACCTAATTCATGTTTTCAAAGAATGGGATTTTATTTACTTTTTCCTTATGCAATCAATATTTTTTTCTTGCTTGATTTGTTAAAAATGTTTAGCCATGGCTCATTTCTTTTAGCTGGATGATTTGTTTGCATATGGTGATGGTGGTCTTTCCCTCATGCAAAATTATCAATTAGGAAATGTAATAAAATTATTTGTGTAAGCACCACTCAGATCCTTTATGTACGGCATGTGACCATAGCTCTTCACATTCTGTGATTATCTTGGTAGATGCATCCCCTGCCGGACACTTAGACTGGCACATGGAGGATATCATGTAGATTTAGATTAATTCAAGAGCTTAAAAATTATGTCACAACTTGAAAGAATCTCTGAAACGTTTATTCATTGAAAACTGGGAGCATGATTTCTGTCATTAACCAAAAAGAAAATCATTGAAAAATGAAAAATATATATAAAATACAGAAACATAATACTGAAAATACTACAAGAAATAAGATAATGTAGTCTTTATAAATTGTTTTATCAATTCAAGAGCTGAAAACTTATTGGATTATCATTTCTTTACTTTAAAATTAATAGAATCAGGTGTGACTAAATGAAAATTATGGATATCTATCATTAAAATGACAACTTTGTAGTTCCCACGAGTTTTATTGGTCATCAGCATGGCACCAAGTATGTTATATAAGCTGCAGATGCCTAAGAGGTATTACAAATGATTATGCTACCGGTTAGAATGCATTATGTCGTGTTTGTGGCCAATAATCTCTGTGGCAACTACATATTTTACATTATAATTATGGATTGCTCTATCAAATATTTTAAAACAGTAGCTCATGATCATTGCCTCTTGTTTTTTACTTTATCCTGTCTTGAGAGCCAAAATAAAACAGGTACATACAGTATCCTCATTCCCATCACCTCACATCTTTGAAGGGCATCAGTCAGGAAATTTGTGACATGTTAATTATGCTGATCATTTTTATGATTTTCTCTCCCCAAAGAAACAGCTAGCTAGGAGGCTGATAGAAAGTGATGGCATACGTGATGACTGATAGACAGTCATTATGAATCATATTGAAAATTTAAATATTTAAGACAGTAAAAACCTATATATTTTTCAAGGTTGCATCTAGGTGAACCTTTTAACTCAATAATAAAATTTGAACCGGTATTTTTCGATGAAAAACTGTATCCCGATACTGTCACACCCCATTAGCATTGGAAGGAAAATGTGTTGTGTGCATCTTGAAATGGAATTTGAAAAAGTCCCCCGCAACCGACGCTGATTGTTAACTCTAGTGGCAGACCGAGAAACTAACGAAAGATTAAATAAAGCGAAAAAATTGGCAGTTTCAATTAATTTTATACTTGCATGTGATTCTAGAATTAGAAAAATATTATTCTCCTGGTATTCCATCTAATTTGCTATAAATTGTGTGAACCGTTCGGTCTTGGGAAAGATAAGAGAATTTTTTGAGAACTTGCACGCGGACCCGCCATCTTCAATTGGCGAATTGTTCAAGTCACTATGTAAGACGAGAATTGTGTTGATGTTGAAAACGTGAAAAATCAACGGAACGAGTCGTTCATATTGAAAGAAAAATATTTGAACAGATCAAGGTTTTATTTCGAACGAGTCCTTGGAGCCACTCGGAGCAATTTTCATTGGGACATGGTAAGTGGTGCTCTCAAGCGTTTGAATCTTTTCTACTCAAGTTAAGATATTTTGTCCCTCCGGTATTGGGAGGATACTGGGGATCTCTTTAATCCTTAAGAGTGGTACGGTTTGACGAAGTTAAAATAAACCTACATATATGTTTCAGCGAATGAATATTAACAATTTTGCCTCGATTCAACTGAAGTTACAACGGTATTTGATCATATCGGTTTGGTTTTTACATTTTTCTGTATTTTATCACGAATACCACACTTCTGATGAACATCACGGGTATAGAGTGTGCTTTCCGCTAAAATTAATAATCGATATTACCATAAGTTACACGATGCCTTGCATAAAACTATTTGAACTTTATTCACATGGAACCTGTGAACTAGCACTATAAAACCACGTCGGTTCTACCAGTATTTGCCTCGTTATCGTGATTTTAATAGTAAAGTATGGGCCCACGGTGGAAACATGTGCTTAAAACTTCAAAAATAGTTAAGATTATATTCCTTAGGCTCAGTACTATTAGTACTTAGTTACCTTATAGATCCTGATACAACTACTTAATACTAATCTGAATAGGGAAAGCTTCATTGAGCTAAGTTAAGGTAAGTTGTAATTTTCTTGAACCAAGGTGCACTTTAGAAGTGAAATTGTACGAAAATGAATTTTAACGATAGCTGTATTAGGCAAAGAAGCTTTCAAAAGGAGGAGGGATGTGATGACAGTGGTTTTGAGTAAGGATGTTAAGGAAAGAATAGTTGAAACATTAATATGGAGCATGGTTTTGCAGCCATGATCAGTGAAGCAAGATGGTAGGCATAAAGGGATAAGGATTGAAAAAGTGAACCGGATGGATAGGAAAACATACAAGAAAGCACAAGGCATGGTGAGAATGTTGATGGGATAAATTCAAATTAGGTAGCAAATGCAAGTGCAGAGTATTTTCATTGGTGATAGATTCCAAAGAATGTGGTGATAGATGGGATAATGTGCGGAAGAGAGAGTTAGGGAAGAAAAGTAAAGGCATTTTGGACAGAATGAAGGGAGATTATTATTATTGTATTATTTTATTACAGATATAGAAAGGTTTCAGAATGGATCAGAAGCTGAGTGTTATGTGGGTTGTGTCTTTTTTGATGGAAAATAATCATTCTATGCCCGTCTAACTTAAATGGTAGACCACTGATAATAATACTTGAGCTCTGCCTGCCTCAAACTAACCAATATTTGGGTTGAATGGTGTGATTTGGTTGGTATATACCTTCTCTAAATGAACACATGCACAATAAACTTTCTTCACATCCATATATTACTGAACACACTGAATTCCACCAGTACTTGCTAAAGTTTGAACAGATGCATCTCAGGCAGATACATCTCCTACCTGGAGTAAAACCACGTTGTGCACCTTGTCATATGTCCAATGCTACCTTCCTTGCTCTTTCAATAAGACTTCACCAAACAATATCCCTAGGAAATTTGAATATTTAAAGGACAAATTGATCCACCATTCTCACATTCCATCTTACCCTCTTCTTTATATGCAAAGATGCATTATTGCAGTTTTCAATCATCCAGTAAAACTGGAGTTTGATAAATACACAATTTTGCACAGATGTGTAATTGTAATAAATTAATTAGATGATAAATTTCCACCCCATAAATTCAGTCTGGTCTCACAATGCCTTTGTGAGAGAGTTTTTGATTTGCTTGCACAGTACCATCACCCACACACATCAGCAGATGACCAAAAATACACTTTTTCACTGATAGACAAAAATATGTACGTACCTATATTGGTATATTCTTTTGGTCATTTAGTAGCCATGTTTCAATCGCACCATGTCTTCCCAGAGTCTGCCCAATTTGAACGCATGCTTGGTTTAATACTAGGCTCTTCATCAGTATTGAGAAAAAATGTTTGGTACTTTGAGGGAGAGAATGCATGGGAGTGGTTGGTGAAGGCACTGAGGAACAAAGGGTGGGGGGACTGCGAGTTGAGAGGGGATTGGGCGATACATTGGGTAGTTTTAGAGGATAATAGTAAGTCCAGGAGATTTGAAAGATCATTTTTAATATTAGCGCAGAAGAAGACTGAAGCAGTCAGAATAGGGACTGGGAATGCTGGGATGATGTTGATGACAGGAAAATCAGAGGATGTAAAATGAGGGATGGAGAGAGGTAAAATAGATATTTTAAGATGAGATGAAAAGATAATGGCAGACATGCCAACTTTCAAAAATGAAAAATCGGGAGATTTTTAGAAGTGTATCACGAAGTAATCACTTTTAATTACCACAATATTTGCATGGCACCTTAATCCCTTTATGACACTTTGCCAATTTTTAATGAATGTCACACTTTATTAACATGTTAAGCTAAGTACACAATTTGAACAGTTCATCAAGAACGTAAGAAGGAAAAATCGGGAGTCTCCCGCTTAAATCGGGAGAGTTGGCATGTCTGTAATGGAGATAACTGGAGCGATGGAAATAGAATTATATACAGTGGATTCTCACCAGATTTGTAAACCAGACCCCAATAAAGGGCAGTGATGGCTGGAGCGATTACACTTGCTGTGGTGTGCAGGGCCCAATAGCATTGATACAATATCGGCATTCTGTTCATCTTTGAACCAGCTGAAAGGGAAACAAAACCCTGACATTTTAAAAATAGCATTCTTAATTAATGAATATTTTTTATACTATAAAATTAGGAGCTTTAATTATTGTGATAAATCGTATTGGTTACAGTATTATGTAAATCCTTCACCATTCTTTTTTTCACGAAATGGCATTCTTTAAATAGGTAATTGAAACCCTCAAAACAAGAAGTAAACTATTATTGTTATATATATATATATATATCGATGATGCGGAAGTACTCACGAGAGCAATATAACTTTTGGACGGCACAATAGAACACAGAATAAAACAGATAACACGTCGTGGTCACTACCGCCGATAAAGGCTCCTCAGTCGTAATTTTAAACACCCAAGACTATATTTCCAAAGCCCTCAGTCACCTCAACGACACATCCACCTATACCACTCTCACCGACAACCCTACTCCAACCTTCCAAAAGGAAATTCAGTCTCTTCTCCTCCAATTTGGACCAGAAGAAGGCCTCACCTCCCAAGACATATCCCTACTCTCACCCCCAAACCCCAGAACACCCCAGTTTTATCTCCTCCCAAAAATACACAAACCCAACATCCCCTGTCGCCCTATAGTTTCTAGTTTCAACTCTCCCACCGAAAGAATCTCCGCATTCCTTGATTACCACCTACAACCTATCGTACTCTCATTGCCCTCCTTCACGAAAGACACGTATCACTTCCTCCACCGTTTAAACTCTGTCTCCATTCCCTCCACCTCCAACCTGCTTATGGCCACCATCGACGTCACCTCCCTCTATACTTCTATTCCCCATGCAGAAGGCCTATCCTCCCTCCGACACTATCTTTCTCTACGCCCCCCACCCCAATGCCCCTCGACCGAATTTCTCCTCAATCTCGCCACTGTCGTCCTGACTAAAAATGCATTCTCTTTCCAAAACTGTTTTTATCTCCAAACGAAAGGCACAGCGATGGGAACGAGGATGGCGCCATCGTACGCCAATCTCTTCATGGGCCACCTTGAAGAGAATTTCCTTTCACAGCAACCCTTCCAACCTCTTTTCTGGGTCCGCTACATTGACGACATTTTTATGCTCTGGACACACGGCTCTGATTCTCTTGACAATTTCTTATCGGCCTTAAATTCTTCTTTCACTGTTAAATTCACTTCGTCCATTTCAGACTCCACCATCACCTTTCTTGACACAGACATCTCAATTCATAATAACAAATTCCCAACTTCAGTACACATCAAAGACACTAACCATCAACAATATTTACACTATACTAGTAGTCATCCTTCTCATACCAAACGCTCAATTCCCAACTCTCTCTCTATCCGCGGACATCGGATTTGCAACACCACAGCTACCCTCAACAAATACCTCCACAATCTACACCATGCACTCCACAAACGCGGTTACCCAGAAAAGCTCCTACAGGATAAAATCTACCGCTCCACCCGACCATACACACCACAGAATGACAACCCCACATCTGACGCTGGACTCAACCTTTGCACAACCTATTTCCCCGGATCCCACAGACTGAAAACCATTCTCAAGGAACTTTATCCTATATTACATGACAATGACGCGACCACATCCTTACTGCCCCAATGCCCCTCTGTCGCTTACAGACGACCAGCCAACCTCAGAAACCTTCTGAGATCCACCAACCCTTTGACACCCCGCCCTGACAAATTTCCACATATTTCCCCTACCTGCAATCGCCCCCGATGTAAAACATGTCTCCTAATCAGATCTGCTCCCCTCTCCCCACATCCCCTCATTGTCCCTTCACCCCGTTCCCACGCTAATTACCTCTCAAAAAATATTATCTATCTCTTGTCGTGCGAACAATGCACCTCATTCTACATAGGCGAATGCATTACCCCATTATCCATCCGAATGAACAATCACCGTTACTCATGTAATTCTGCTTCACTCTCTTCTCTTCCTATCCCTTTACACGCAAGTTCACACAACTTATCATTTGACGAATGCTTTTCCCTAACAGTTCTAGAATCCCTACCCGATTCAGCCACCAACATAGAGGTGAGTACTCGCGAATCCGCATACATCCTATATTTCCGATCCTTTAAAATTCCCACCCTTAACCGCCATCTTTAATTTCTTTCCCAACAGTCCCTAAACCTTCCGCCCCCCTTCTTGCTTCCCCAGGCTCTCTTCCCTCAAAACCTCTCAGTCTGACCTGAAGAAGGCCTCGGAGTAGGCCGAAAGCTTAAATCATCTACAGTGTGAGTGTCCTTTTACGTGTTATCTGTTTTATTCTGTGTTCTATCTACATCTACATAAGTACCCTGCGAGCCACCAAAAAGGTGTGTGGCAGGGGGTGTAGCACCATGAGGGAAGGGTAAGGGTTGAGGGGGTTGGGAGTTAGGTGAGGAAAGGTGGGGGGAACCTATAGGGAAAAAAAAAATATATATATATATACACACATACATATATATACATACATACACACATGTATACACATCCTCGCGAAGTCCCTAACCTGTACGTTAATACTTATTGTAATGAACTAAGTCCTGGGGAATTTCGACTATGAGCATTCTGGTCCCTTATCGTTCTTGGAAAAAATGACATTTTAAACCTGTCAGTCTTGCAGTCTATCTCTCTAGTCTTATATTCGTGATCCCTTCGACCGTAATACGTTGGGGTTCGTATTATATCCTTGATGTCATCGGAAAAGGGCCCATCTTTAAATGTTTTTAATAAGTTTAATCTATATTGGAAACGCCGCTGTGTAAGAGAATCCCAACCTAAATTGTCTAGCAAAGTGGATACGCTGCTGAGTTGGTCATAACAATGTTTGACAAATCTAGCCCCCCTCCGCTGAACTCGATCTAATTCCGAAACCAAATTTATGTTATGAGGATCCCATATACTGGCAGCATACTCTAGGTGGGGCCTGACCAAGGCAAGGAAACATCGTTCTTTCACCTTTTCGTCGCATTTACCTAGCACTCTTTTCACAAATCCCAATTTTTTATTAGCACGACCGCATATTTCTCGTATGTGTTTTCCCCAGGACAGATCGTGAGTAATTGTTACACCCAAGTATTTAAAGGAATCTACCCTCTCGATATTGGTTTGTTTCACTTTGTAACTATAAGGGAGGGAATTACTCTTTTCCCAAAAATGTATTACTACGCATTTTTTAAAATTCAATTCCAATTGCCATGTATCGCACCAATTTTGAATTGCATCTAGGTCGTTGGCTAACACGACTCTGTCTTCGTGACTTCGGATGTCCCCATAAATTACTGCATCATCGGCGAAAAGACGGAGCTTGCTATTAACTACGGTACTGAGGTCATTTATGTAAATAAGGAAAAGGAGGGGACCTATGACACTTCCTTGTGCTACCCCCGACGTGACCTTGACAGTATCGGATGATACACCGTCCAGGACGACTGTTTGGACACGATCACTTAAAAATTGTTTAATCCAGTTAATTATACTTTCGTGTATTCCATAGGTTTCCAATTTCGCCAGTAATTTGCAATGAGGGACTTTATCGAAAGCTTTCTTAAAATCTAGGAATATCGCATCAACTGGAGTATTACTTTCACCGGAGTTTAATACATCATGTACAAAAAGTGCGAGTTGAGTTTCGCAGGATCTACCCTTACGGAAGCCATGTTGGTTATTAATTAATAAATCTTGGCTATCCAGGTGCCTCATCATGGAACTAACAATGATGTGTTCAAGAATCTTACAGGAAATGGAAGTCAGCGATATTGGCCTATAATTACTGGGGTCCTCCCTGTCTCCGTTTTTAAATATGGGTGTTACCGAAGCTACCTTCCAGCCGTTTGGCACGCTTTCTTCTGCTAATGATTTCTTAAATATTATATCTAGATATGGGGCAATTTCAGCCGACAGTTCTTTATACACGCGTGCCGGTATCTCATCAGGTCCCGGAGATTTGTTGGGGTCTATGTTTTTAAGGAGTAATTCTATTCCGCGGGTGGAAATATTGATTGCTTCCATTGAATGATTAAATATTTTCGGAAGGTTCTCGGGTGTATTTTGTGAGGATATGTTGAAAACACTCTGGAAAAATGAGTTTAATATGTTGGCTTTATCTAAACTACTCGTTACTTTATCCCCCTTTTCGATATTCAATGAGTTTACGGTGGACTCGTTTCCCTGCACTTCCCTGATGTAGGACCAAAACATCTTTGGGTTATCGTTCAAATGTTCGCCTAATTTTTTCCTTTTGAATTCCGCTAGCGCCTTCCGGAAGGCCTTCTTGGCAGTGGACCTAGATGCTTTGTAGTTCTGTATGGTTTCGTTGATTTTATCAGGGGAGGAATCTTTAACTGCGTTTTTCATTCTGGCATGGCACACCCTTTGCCGCCTAAGAGATTTCCGTACTTCAGAGTTGTACCATCGGGGTTCCTTATTCTCTTTTATATATTTACTAGGTATGAACCTCTGTATTGCTGAACGTGTTATCCTAAGAAAATTATTCCAAGTATCCTCGACACTACTAGTTTTGCTTAATTCGTCAAATATAAAAAAAGAACTTATTAATTCACATTTTAAGCCATCATAGTCCGCTTTATTGAACAAATACACCTTTCTCTTAGGTTTGTTGACTTTATCTACACTTAGAGAAAATTTAGCGTTTACAGCCCTGTGATCACTGATTCCGTCAACAACTTCTATCTTTAAGACCTTTTCGGGAAAAGTTTCTATTGTGCCGTCCAAAATATGTAATATATATATATATATATATATATATATATATATTAGTTCTGAGTTAGTATAGAGTTCTGTTCCTAATTCCTCTTGAGAAAGGTGGTTGGACCACCGAAAATTCGAGAACCAGTGAGTTTTTCCTCTTTTGTGTTTTGGTTTCTGTGTTTGTTATGACTTATCAGTGAATTTATATATATATATTATATATATATAGTCACTTTCTTGGAAAAGCCTCGAACGTGCACAATAAAATTCACTAAATAGTCATAGTAAACACAGAAACTAAAACATATAAAAGAGGGACTCACTAGTTCTCGAATTTTCGGTGGTACAACCACCTTTCGCATACATATATATATATATATATATATATATATATATATATATATATATATATATATATATATATATATTAATATATATATATATATATATATATATATATATATATATATATCCCTCCCATGGACTACAACCTTGTCGTGGTGGAAGGGCTTGTGTGTTCCAATGACCCCTAGAGCTGTGCTGGCGGGAGTAATAATAATTACTCCTGGAAGGGTCACCCATGCCAGATAGGTCGAAGGTTAGGAGCCAGACGAAAGGTAGTCCACGCAGCGTCTGTTCCTCAGTGAGGCGGCTGCAATGGCGTCTGACCCCAGTGGGGCGGCCATTAAGTGATGGTGTCACATTAAAAACACTATTGAGGAAGGCAACGGGAAACCACCTCAATTATGATTCCCAAGAATATAATGATGGGCACTATAGATAATATGAGTCCTGGCAACTACGGGACTCGGCCCAAGAGGCCGTGTGTCGTGCCCGGCAGCGGGAGAGGCAAGGCTTCCGCGGTCGTCATCCCACGAAACCCTTCCAGGGAAGAAATAACTGCAGCAGGACAGAAGACTCAGAAGAAGGCGAAAGTAGTTAGAATAGGAACCTGGAACGTCAGGACAATGTTGAGGAGAGGCAAATCAGAAAATATTAAGCGAGAGATGGAAAGAGGTAATATAGATGTTTTAGGTCTCTGCGAGGTGAGATGGAAGGATAGCGGGGATTACTGGAGTGAAAATTATAGAGTGATATACAGCGGCGGGGACGAGAGCCAACGAGGGGTTGCCGTAATTTTAAATAAAGGGGTAGGAAGAAGCGTAGTCAACATAGAGCAAGCGACAGTTAGAATTTTACTCGTAGAGATTAAAGCAGAGCTGACGAACTTGGTCATTGTTCAGGTATACATGCCACCGAGCAACCACAAGGAGGAAGAAGTCGATAGGATGTATGATGAGTTAGAGGATATCATCGCGAGTGTTCCTGCAGAGAAACATTTGATAGTGATGGGGGATTGGAATGCGACGGTAGGTGAAGGAAGAGATGGTGGTGAGGTGGGGGACTATGGGTTAGGTACGAGGAATGAACGCGGGGAGAAAGCAATTGAATTCTGCAGGAGACAGGGGTTAGTCATCATTAACACATGGTTTAGACACCACAAAAGGCGTAGGTATACATGGAAAATGCCAGGTGACTCAGAAAGGTATCAGTTAGACTATATTATGGTTAGGCACAGGTTTAGGAACAGTGTGATAAATTCGCACAGTTTCCCATGAGCGGATGCGGACTCTGACAAGAATTTAGTTGTTATGAAATGTAATGTTCGTTTCAAGAAGATAAGGCAAGGGCGGCGGGTTAGGAAATGGAATTTAGAAGCAGTAAATGGATTAACGAGGAAGGAGTATCAGCAGGCTGTAGAGAAAATGATGGATGACGGTAAAGAACTGAGTACTATCGAAGAAAAATGGGAATGTATCAAGCAAGGGATATTGGAAGCCACTAAAGACACTATAGGAACCGTTAACGGGAAAAGGATAAGGAAACCATGGGTAACGGATGAGATGATTGCAAAGATGGATGAGAGAAGAAGATGGAAAAATGTAAACACAGAGTTAGGCAAAATGAAGTACAAAGAGTTAAACAATAAATTGAGAAGGGCCACAAATAAAGCAAAAGAAGAATGGTGGAAAACGCAATGCGAGGATATGGAAAGTCTACAGAAGAAGGGTGAAATTGGTGCTCTATACAGCAAGGTTAAGTTATTGTCGGGAAGTAAGAAGGCAGGATCTGTGCTAACAGTTAAAGATAAATGGGGTAAGATAACAGTTGAACCAGGAAAAATACAAGAGAGATGGAAGGAATATATAGAAACACTCTATGGTAAAGAACTTAGGCCGACAAGGTTAGACATAGAAAGGGAACATGACGTAGAAGGAGATAGCTTAGGTCCAGGCATACTCAACGATGAAATTGAAAGGGCATTAAAGGAGATGAAAGCAAATAAGGCTGTGGGGGTGGACAATATTCCTGTAGAAATGTTGAAATGGTTAGGGAAAGGTGGGAAGAAGGCCATATATGGACTGATTCGTAGTATCTATGAGGAAGGAATCTGGCCGGAAGATTTTGTGAGATCGGTGTTAGTTCCTATTCCAAAAAAGGGAAAGGCTTCGTCATGTGAGGATTACAGAACAATAAGTTTGATATCCCACGCAGCTAAAGTTATTCTCAGGATCATCAACAAAAGGACCGAGAGTAAGGCAAATGATTACTTAGGGGATGATCAGTTTGGGTTTAGGAAAGGAAGAGGTACTCGTGATGCCATTGTAGTAATGAGATAACTAATTGAGAGGAATATAGAATACAACCAGGACGTTTTTGCCTGTTTTGTAGATTTTGAAAAAGCGTTTGATAGAGTGAATTGGGAAAAATTAATGCGTGTATTGCAGAAAATAGGAATGGATTGGATGGACAGGAGACTGATCCGCAACATGTACATGTCTCAGACTGCTCAGGTGCGAGTTGGGAACGGAGAGTCCGAATAGGCAGTGTTAGGAAGAGGTGTAAGGCAGGGTTGCCCATTGTCACCGGTACTGTTCAACGTATATGTAGAGGAAATGATTAAAGAGGCATGGGAAGAACTGGAGGTAGGAATGAAAGTCGGAGGGGGATTCGTAAAATCGGTTAGGTTTGCTGATGACCAAGCATTAGTTGCTCAGTCAGCCAAGGGGTTGCAAGCATTGTTGAGTGAATTGGAGGTTCAGTACGATAAATATGGGATGAGAATCAATATTAATAAAACAAAGGTTATGCGATTTTCCAGAAAGAAAAAGGCTAAGCTAAATATTAAAATAGGTGGGGAAAAAATAGAGCAGGAGAACAGTTTACATATCTCGGAACTGTTTTGGACCAATACGGTCAAAGTGGTAGGGACATAAGGAGAAGAATTGCGCTAGGCAAGGAGGCTTTCTCAAAGAAGAAGGAGTTGATGACGGGGACGTTGAGTAGGGATGTTAAGACAAGACTCGTAAAAACTCTGATATGGAGCGTAGCTATGTACGGCGCGGAAACGTGGTCGCTGAAGCAGGAGGATAGACGTAGATTGGAGGCTTTTGAAATGTGGGTGTGGAGAAGAATGGAGAAGGTGAAATGGACCGAAAGGAAAACAAATGAGGAAGTACTAGAAATGGTGGGGGAGGAGAGGGGTTTGTTGAGAGAAATCCTATGGAGGCAGGAAAAATGGATGAAAGGCGTATTGAGCGGTAGTGGAATGTTGAAGAGGGTAATAGAGGGGAGAATGTTGGGCAAGCGAGGTAAGGGTAGGAACAGGATAGGGATGTTGGACGGGATGAAGGGAGGAAAGAAGTACACCGAGATGTAGAGGGACCTGATATAGATTAGCTTGCTAGGTGGGGAGTCACAAAATGTTTATTTGATAGTTGTGTCCATCCAAAAACCTACCTTAACCGGTAGATTACCTAATAATAATATTATATATATATATATATATATATATATATATATATATATATATATATATATATATATATATATATATATATATATATATATATATATATATATATATATATATATATATATAAGGTAATCTATCGGTTAAGGTAGGCTTTTGGATGTACACAACTCACAAATAAATATTTTGTACCTCCAAACAAAACCCAATCCAGCAACCTACTCTACATCAGATCCCTCTTCATCTCTGTGTACTTCTTTCCTCCCTTCATCCCGTTCAACATCCCTATCCCGTTCCTGCCCTTTCCTCTTTTGCCTAACATGTGATCTACTCACACAGTTCTAATGCCATTACTTCAGTATCAGAGTTTCAGTGGAAGGATTAAATGGTGTGAGGTTTCATGTGCCACCACCCTGCATTTGGTGTCACTTGATAGTTAAAAAATGAAAACTCATTGAGATTTTTACGACCTTGCATAGGTGCACTATGATAGTTTGATTAATGAATGTTGAACATACCATCTTTGCTGAAAAATTTCTTCTGAAGTATAATTGCTGCTGCAAGCACAGCTTGGGCTGTGCAAGCTGTGATTCCCCAGTTAGTGAGGTAAATTGGCCATTTTGCCAAGAATGGAAACCCGGTGTCAACAATATTTTGTTCAGTTTTGTTCCTCTCCAGGATATATATGGCCTCTGATGATGTCTCTGCATCTCCTACAAAACATACAAATAAATTAATTATTTAAAGCCTGCCCCACAGAAGGCTAGGGTAGACATTTTACATTCATAAACACCCAGGGCCTGGGGGGAGAAAAATCTGCGCAGGCAGGAATTGAACCTCTGACCTCTGGTATAGAAGGATGGGCGTGTTACCCCATTGCCACTAAGGTTGGTGCATAATTAGAAAGGTTGAGGGTATTTCAAATTAAGTAGCTTATGTCCCCCTGAAGGTGGGAAAATTAGTACACTCAGAATGGTGTCATATTCACAATTTATTACTGCTATTGAATTCAGTCAATGTTGTATTCTGCAATACAGCAGCAAAGCATTAGGATAAGCATTCTTCACATAAGTAGTTGTCTCCTCTAAGAAGTTTGATTGTCAATGTTCTAAAGTAAAACTGGTAGTGTATAGAGATATTTCCTAGATAGGAAGTTCCCGTATAAGAACTCGGTATTCATTAGAGAACTTCATATCATAAGTGTAGTTTCTATCTAGGCGGCCATTCTCATGAACGATGGAAGGACACATTTGAATGAAAATTTACTTTTTTAATAATTTTTTAAGGATGTGTATTAAGTTTCATTTCCTTTGAAGATCTTTTAAGTTTCAATTGATTGATTTATCTCTTGCCGTACAATGACTGAACTTTTGTGGAAGAGCAAGCAGAGGAGTCACGCTGTCATTGATCTCAACTGAGGTAACCACAAGATGTGTTTTGGATGATTTCTTACAGTGACGGTCTAAATGCCCTGCCCACATTTTCGGCATTTATTGACGATGTCCCAGAAACTATTTTTCAAAGCATTAGAGAAGTTGGATCATTTCCCTGCTGTTGGATTGTGTCCCTAAGAAAAAGATCACTAAACAACTCTGAATTTCTTGTTACCCCTCCTTATATTGACTCATACCCTCTGCATATAAATGAAAAAGAATATTTTTTATCCCCTAATATTAAATGAAATAAGTATTCCCACTTGAGAAGTTCTTTTGTCTGGCCTTTGAAAAACTTTTTGGGCAGCATGCATAACTGAGGTAATATGTTGGTCACTTAAGCTGTATAATATAACATAAAAATTAAATTTTATAATTAACTGACAAGGCCCATTTTTTCACTGCTTTTATTTGACTCTTGGAAGGGGAATACATTGGAGTTGCACGCACCTATTTTTTTGCGAAAAGAACAGTGACTTCACAAAAGTCTAAAATTTTCTAATCCTGATGTGATTTAAAAGAAAATAATACGTAACCATCTTATGATAAGTAAAGATTATAGTTGTGTATATGACTAAATAGATGAGTATTCATAAAATACAAATTATATTAGTAAAAGTACGATTAATGTTGCTGAAAAGTATCAAAACAGAAGAAATTTATACAGAGCCCAATGGGGGCAATGCTTCATGCCAAGTATTTTGTTTAGTTTTAAGCACCTGTGGTAGAAATGTCATATCTGGAGTTGGCCTTTTCAGGCACGCAGGTTCCCTTCTTCGGGATGTCACTCATCGATGACACCAGGATCCCAAAAAAAGTTGCAGCTAGGAGTACCCTGTACACGAGATATGGTAGGGAAATTCCAGGGCCTCTCTGCCACTGCAATAGAAGTTTATTTTGTTTCAGTCAGATTCTCATTTACCGAGGGAAAGGCACTTGAGGGTGAGCGAGTGAGAAAGTCACCCAACCACTTGGTCTAATGCTCTCTTCTAATAATGCAGGCATGGTGCTTCCATAATTTATATTCACCTGGCATTGTACGAATAACTCTGGACTATCACTTTGCAATTTAAACAGATGAGGTTTGACTCTGCTTCTCCAGTTCCCAACCAAATTTGCTGCTGGCTTCATAGGAGACCTGCAACGATCAAAGAATTTTGCATCAAACCACAAGCATACAACATTTAAAGTATTAAAAAAATAAAATTTCACTGAAATGGACAATTGGGAGTGCTGGTCATGGTCGTACTACTATTTTGAGGATCCTTTTCTTCTACATACATTCTTTGTCAACCCTGGAATTGATATCAAATGGGTGCCCATCTAAATGGGACATGGTACAGGGAAATAGACCACGAAGATTAAAGGAACCATTCGCATATGGACCAAAAAATCAGAAATTGCAAAACCGTACCCAACCTGTGCTAATTTCTTTGAATGGCGTTCTTGAGGGAATGAATCTTTGTCGGGGTGATTTATTCTATCGGGGGTATGCACATTTTTGCACAAAATCACATGATTGTATTAAACACTTCAGTCAAAATTACTAAGAAAAGAATTCGTTAATATCTAAAGAATAGTCTGCCAGCATTGTTTAAACAGCAATGTTGTTCTTAAAAATAAGAAGTAAAAGCACATAAGACTTTCCTACAGTTTTGTAAACATACCTTATGGCCTCATAGAAGTGATGAGTATGAGTGCACAGCATTTAGCATTATATCGTACAGCACTTCTTTAAAAAGATGTGCTGCCATATGAGGTTTTTTCTAAGAAATTTGGCGCATGTGAATGAAGCATAATGGTGTGGAGACATTTTAACAACCAAGTTCCATTGTTTAATCGTAGAATTCCAGCAACTTCTGGAGGTTCAAAAATAAAGAAACTAAGCTGCACTCCTGTTTACATCTCGGGGGGCAACTTTAGAAATATGCCATGAAATGAAGCACTAGACACCTTCTAAGCATATCGGATGGGGAATAATTATTTCCCCACTGTAACAGAACTCTTCCAAAATGACTGCCATCTTATTTTTTAAGATGTTCATTTTTCATCTAAATCCAAAGACCGAACATGTATGGTCCTCCATTCTTCTTCATCCAATATTTTATTTTGGCAACTCATCTCCCTTTTATCCCTCCCTCCCAAGTAAGTGGAGTACAGTTGACCCTTTGTCACTCACATTATGGTCTTCCTTCCTCCCTCTTATGTCCCTAACAAATCCATTGTGTCTCAAGGAGTGATTCATCTCTTCCATATCATATTCACAGCTTATCGACCCCAGGATGGGTTTGTAGCAGCAGCCCTCCAATCAATGTCTTCCTGTTCCAGTATCTCTGAATTCCTTGACAGCTCCTTGCTCTTCCATTTCTGGCTTATCAATGTAGTTCGTCCTTTGCCTTCTTCCAAAATTCTTCGCCTTTCTATGTGATCTTCAATTACAGTCTTCAAAACTCGTCAGGATGTGTCCAGTTAGTGTCCCTCTTCTTCACATTAAGTATCCTCTGAAGTTTTCTTTCTTGTTATGCTTTTCCGTAACTTCTCCATATGTCATTTTGCCCTCATGTTTCATTTTCATCATTCTTCTGTAGCACCACATTTCCATCACCTCCAATTTCATTTTCTCTGCTGCTTCTATCATCCCCATCTCACATCCATAGGAAAGGAGACTCCACGATTAGGTTTTACTGAATCACCTCCTCATGCCATCAGTAATCCTTATGTTTTTATTTTGTCTGGACATTTGATATTCAGAATATGCTTTCAGAATAACACTTCTAAAACTCCTTTTCTTCCCTCATCTGATCTAAATTTGAGTAACACATAGAATTCCATATTCTATGCAAGTATATGACTAGAAAAGAAAATAATGCATGCCAAATATGAGCTGAGGCTTCTCTCATGATATGCTATAAATTGCAGAGACTGGAAAACCTATCTTTAACTAGTAGCATACCAGTATGTCCCTCATAGCCTAACAGTCATCGGTGTCTGGAAAGTTTAAGATTTAATTTTTTCCATGAATATCTGTCTCCAACTTCACTAGGGGGAAAACTATTTTCCTTTTTTCATTTTAAGGAGCATAGTGGGTTGCTCTTATCTCATCTATCTTTAGTTATTGCCTTTTTTGTTGCAAACAGCTCCTGTTGTACACATAGTGAAGTATAGCTCACTTAGATACTAAAGTGCCTGTACCTGTAGTTATAATGATCTACATTATTTGAATAATTGAAATGCATACATGTATATTGTAAGTAAGAAATTCCATACCGAATGCCTACTGCATCAGGAACACCGGAATAGAAAGTGTAGAGTCGATTAAATGCTTAGGCATTACCCTCATTCACATCCCCTTCTGGATGAAACATACATGTACAGGGAATCTATGGACAAGCTAAGAAAAACTTAGAATTTATTAGAACAGTACTGGGTAAATGTGCTGAAAAGGTCAAAGAGAAATGTTATTTTTCGCTGGTTAGACATCATTTATAGAATGTGCTGCAAGTATTATATGGGATCCTCACGAAGTTGGATTAATTGCCGAATTGGATCGCGTGCAACGTAGAGGAGCTAGATTTGTAAAACGTTGAAATGACAAAGTTAGTAGGGCATCCAAAATATGAGAGCAGCTTGGCTGGGAATCACTGAAGGGAGCGAAAGTTAAATTACAGATTGATGAAACTCGTGAATGAATTGGAAGGGATGTAGAAATTTACTATCAGCCCCATCGTCCTATGGTAGGCGAGATCATGTCAGCAAAATGAGAGGGATATATGTAGCATATAGATAGAATTAAGAAGTCGTTCTTTTCACGAACGATTAGGGTCAGAATAACGTCCGACCGCGTTAGGGGTGAATTTTATTTTGTTTCAAAAGTAGTCTGCTGTATATTCACCCCCTACCACAGACCCTAGCAGGGTCTTGCAGGGCACCATGCATGGAAACGTAAACACGGCCAACCCGACTCTTCCGGCATACATGCTTTGTGGATGGGGATATCAAGCACACTAACTTCAATAGTACTTACATTTTCTACTTATTCTTGGACACTCGCGAACGTTGAGATACTGCTTGATACGTTAACTTAAATATTTAAATTGTGAAGTGCAGCTACTTCGGGATACATGTGCCCCAAATTTGAAACCAATTTTCTGGTCTAGGCACTTTCGCGGATACAAGAAGTTGTGTCCATAGCTTGAGTGGAATAGGAAACTGTGCACTCCCTAATAGGCGATAGGCACCGTTAAAATAGTTATTTCATGGTTTTCGTTTCCCGGTATTCGCAATGAAAAAGAAGTGATGTCAGCTTCATCACCGTTCGTACAGCTCACTCAACAGAGGATGCAGGCACGACTTTGAGTTAAATACAATAGGTGTGAAAAAACTTACATCTACTTCCACGATGTCTGCGGCGTCAGGCGTTAAATTGGAAAGCGTACATTGTATTCTTCTAGTTAATGCCACAAGGTGATGATAATTGAGGAATTGACCAGGCACTGTTCAAGGAGAGGGAATGACCTCGGGATACGTTATCATTTCAATGTTTTCGAAAAAGAAATCTTTTTTTGTTCAAAATGGGCAAACTTCTTCGTAAGCCAACTGAGAATGCCTTTGTCCCAATCCGTGTCGCTTTCAACAGTTACTCGTTACGCTGTTTACGTTCACTCGTGTGCCGATGATTGTTTACGCATGCGCATTTATTATCAAAGTTTAAATCGTAGCTTAAAAGTATTTAGTACCAGTATTTTTAGTAATTGAAAGCCACCGCCTGGGTGTGTGGCAGGGGTTGGTTACACACCAGAATAATTTGAACCCGAATATTGTTACCCCTATCGCGGTCGGACAATGTTATTCTGATCCCTTATCGTTCGTGGACAAAATGACATCTTAAATCTATCCGTTATATACTTGAGCTCTCTAATTTTATTGAACGTAGTACGATGGGACTAATAATACATTTTCAACATCACTGCTGAAGAGATGTCCTTCCAATTAATAAGCAAGAGCTTCAATCTGTAATTTGACATTCTCTTCATTGAGTGATTCTTAGCTGCTCTAATATTTTGGATTCGCTACTAAGTTTACCATAACAACGCTTAACAAACCTAGCTCCTCTACACTTCACGCGATCCAATTTGGCAACTAATCCAACTTCGTGAGGATCCATATATAGTATTACTAGCAGTATATTCTAAATGAGGCCTAACCAGCGACAGATAACATTTCTCTTCTTTCTCTGGTGGTGCGGTGCGATCATCGCTCGGCTTATCAGCAAAAAAGAAATCCGATGCGGAATCCCCGTTTGTCAGGTCCAGAGAACCTATGAGAACTTTCAGAACGATACGTTAACGACATTGACTCCGTAGTCACTAGTGAGATACGTTTCTTTGCCGATGGTGCAGTGGTTTACCGTTATATTCGTGATCCTGAGGATAAAGTGGCTTTAGCATATGGTCTAATTGCTATAAAACGCTGGTGAGAAACTTGGCATGAAGAGATAAGCTTTGAAAAGTGCGCAGTGATAAATGTTTGGAAAAAGAGCAATTCTCTCCCAAACGCCTACTGCACTGGGAACACCGAAATGGAATGTGTAGACTCAATTAAATTACAAGGCGTTACCCTCATTCACGGCCTCCCCTGGGTGAAACACATACGGAGAATATGTGGACAAGCTAATAAAAAATTAGGATTTATGAGAAGAATACTTGATAAATGTGAAGAAAAGTTCAAAGACAAATGCTATCTTTCGCTGGTTAGACCTCATTTACAGAATATTCTGATAGGAAGAATCTAGGAACACATTTACCTATTTATTTTCGTACATATGAATAGACCTCAATACTGTTATTTGCCCGAAAACAACTTTGAATGCCACGCACCTCCCATTAATCCTCGTAAAGGAGTGTCTCTCTCTCTCTCTCTCTCTCCTCATATTCCAATTTGGCCTCGCCGTTCGACTTGAAAAACAACACACTCGCGTCGGGCGAACGAGATCGAAGGAGGGGCGACTCTCTCTCCCGACCACTCTGGTGAAGCCGCGTGGTCTTGGTGAAGGGAAGAGGAGGGACGGGGGCGGTTCTGACCCGCCCCGGGGCGAGAGAAACCGAGTGGCGAAATCGCCCCTCCGGCGAAAAGTGTCCCGCGGGCTAAACTTGACAATGACTAACCAAAAACTCGCCAGGCGAGCGATAACCCAAGTTAGGGAATGGTTCTTTTCGTTTTAAATGGTGATTATAGTTTTCACCCTCCCATGGACTACAACCTTGTCGTGGTGGAAGGGCTTGTGTGTTCCGATGACCCCTAGAGCTGTGCTGGCGGGAGTAATAATAATTACTCCTGGAAGGGTCACCCATGCCAGATAGGTCGAAGGTTAGGAGCCAGACGAAAGGTAGTCCACGCAGCGTCTGTTCCTCAGTGAGGCGGCTGCAATGGCGTCTGACCCCAGTGGGGCGGCCATTTAGTGATGGTGTCACGTTAAAAACACTATTGAGGAAGGCAACGGGAAATCACCTCAATTATGATTCCCAAGAATATAATGATGGGCACTATAGATACACGCATTAATTTTTCCCAATTCACTCTATCAAACGCCTGTTTTGTAGATTTCGAAAAAGCGTTTGATAGAGTGAATTGGGAAAAATTAATGAGTGTATTGCAGAAAATAGGAATGGATTGGAGGGACAGGAGACTGATCCGCAACCTGTACATGTCTCAGACTGCTCAGGTGCGAGTGGGGGACGGAGAGTCCGGATGGGCAGTGTTAGGAAGAGGTGTAAGGCAGGGTTGCCCATTGTCACGGGTACTGTTCAACGTATATGTAGAGGAAATGATTAAAGAGGCATGGGAAGAACTGGAGGTAGGAATGAAAGTCGGAGGGGAATTCGTAAAATCGGTTAGGTTTGATGATGACCAAGCATTAGTTGCTCAGTCAGCCAAGGGGTTGCAAGCATTGTTGAGTGAATTGGAGGTTCAGTGCGATAAATATGGGATGAGAATCAATATTAATAAAACAAAGGTTAATAGATTTGTTGCTAGGTGGGGAGTCACAAAATGTTTATTTGATAATTGTGTCCAACCAAAAACCTACCTTAACCGGTAGATTACCTAATAATAATAATATAGTTTTCAATGGTCGTCCTGGCACTTTCCATTCTCGTTAGCACAAAGCTCAAATTGTTGCGCGTTTGGAATGTCCTCTGGGATATTCCAACTGCTTATGTTTTCTTTGTGTGAGAACTTTTCACTGTAAGCAAAATGCAAAGTAGGTAACAAGGATAAAGATCGCACGGTGAAATCACACTATTTTATATCCAATCAGTGGCGAATCTAGAATACTTCGTAAGGGGAAGTGGATATTTTAAAACATGGTTAAAGATAATTCATGCCCTTTTCCTACAAATATAGCAGATAATCATGCTAAAATAGAAAACAATCCCACTTATTTGGAGATCGCAACGAACCCTGCGTAATTTCTGCTGGGTTATCTGGGCCTCTTTCGTCGACCTTCAGACGGCGATCCAATCGTGTGGGAACCCTCTGAACTGCTTAAGTAGCTGGTTGGATATGCGAGCACTGCAAGGACTTGTTTAGATTAAAGTGCTGGACATCGTGTTGGTCGAATAGTGGGTCTCTATATTCCTCTTGGCCAAATAATTTAGCATTGAATGAAGTTGGGATCAGTGCTAGAGATATAGACTAAAAGTCAATATGAATCGGACAGCATTGGTTGGAAATTTTGACAATATATTCGAAAATAATGAGGAAACGATCCCCGTTAAATATTGACTCGACCGTAATGTCAAGGAAGCATTTTATGCATTAAGTCTCCCAAAATCCGTTTACAAAAATTACAGAGGAAATAGTGTTGGGGGCGGTGTCTTTATTGCAATTAAAAACTCATGGCCTAGCAGGGCTGAGGTAATTTCGGGTAATGGTTTGGAAAGGCTTTGTTGCTCAATTAAAAGTCCTCAATCCAAAAGAATCCATGTACGCTCATTTTACAGACCTCCGATCGACAGAGATAATTCAATACTAGAGAATCATTTTTTTTCAACGAAGATAGGGGATCATATTGTTCGACCGCGGTAGGGTTATATTCGGTATTATATAACCACCATCGTACTACGGTCGGAGAGATCATGTCAATTAAAATGAGAGCTCAAGTGCACTAGAACAGATAGGTTTAAGATGTTTTCGTTGATAGTTGTGTCCATCCAAAAACCTACCTTAACCGGTAGATTACCTAATAAATATATATAAAACAACCCGAAGGTCGGTTTGGTAGTTGATGGTAGAGTTCACCCAGAACGAAGCCCGAGATGGCATGTGAAATTCACACATCAGGGTAGGGTTCCTGTTCCATTCCCTGTTGAACAGGATTATGTTTCCCAGGAATATCCTACTCCCGAAAAATCACAGAGCTGCAAGTAGCCATAGGCTTGCCCGGGAATCGAACCCGGGACCCTCCAGGTCAGTAATCCAACGCTCTACCCCCTGGACTACCGCGACCCACACATGTGTATACCCATGTGTATATAAACATAACTTTGACAACAAAAAACAATATAAGAGCACATAAAAGGAATATTCCATCGAAATTATTAACAAATAACGTGTGAGTGTTCTTTTTATGTGTTCTTATATTGTTTGTTGCTATCAAAGTTTTTTATTCAACACTTCCGTGTTACGTCGACGAAATCATCTATATATATATATATATATATATATATATATATATATATATATATATATATATATATATATATATATATATATAAACACACAAACACTAACACAAAAAACACCACACACATAGAAACATAAAAGAAGGACACTTACATTGGATATTTACGTTTCGACGGCACGGCCGTCGTCATCAGATCTGATGACGACGGCCGTGCCGTCGAAACGTAAATATCCAATGTAAGTGTCCTTCTTTTATGTTTCTATGTGTGTGGTGTTTTTTGTGTTAGTGTTTGTGTGTTTGTGCGTCGCCGGAGAGCGTCTTTTCCAAGTTTATACATATATATATAATATATATGCGGGTCGCGGTGGTCTAGTGGGTAGAGCGTTGGACTACTGACCAGAAGGTCCTGGGTTCGATTCACAGGCAAGGCACTTTGGGCACCTGCAGCTCCACCCAAGCTAGTTGATTTTTCGGGTACCAGATCTTCCTGGGAAACCATAACCGGCACAGGGAAAGGAACTGGCCCCCCTACCCTGATGTGTGAATATTCTCACGCCGTATAGGGCTTAGTACATGGGTGAGCTCTACCATCACCTACTAAACCGACCTTATTAGGGTTGATTACTGTGTTTATGGTTTTATATATATATATATATATATATATATATATACACATAATAATAAACCATAAACACAGTAATCAACCCGAAGGTCGGTTTAGTAGGTGATGATAGAGCTCACCCATGTACCAAGCCCGACGGCGTGTGAATATTCACACATCAGGGTATATATATATATATATATATATATATATATATATATATATATATATATATATATATATATATATATATATATATATATATATATATATATATATATATATATATATGGTATCCCGGTCAAGGCGAATGATTTTTACTCGCTTAAATTGTTGCATTGAAATGCATGTTAGCGGATGACTCCGTTAAAAGTTACTGTTGCGGCATCTCCCGCAGTTTCTTGAAATTTGCCTAGGTATTTAATTGAGTCTACATGTTCCATTTCAGGGTTCCCAATGAGATAAGAAATGATCGTGTTGTGAATAACAGATTTTGCGTGAATGGTGTTCGGTCGCCCCCCTTACACGCGACCCTTGTTGGTGGACCGCGGGGTGCCGTGTCTTTGTCAGACAGTATTGGAGTGGAAGTATTACATGCGACTGGGGACCTGGCACCCCCCGCCACTCGTCTTATCGACAGCTTGCGGAGATAGGTTGTGCGTAGAGCTGACAGATGGAGATGAGGTAGCGGAAATAGTCAAGTCTGTGGGCAAGAATCGTATTGTTTCGGAGAAAGTAGTGAATCACAACAGAATTATTATGAAATCATTTAGAATGTTGAGTCTAAAATGTTTCATTTTAGCCTCGGCTTGAACTGTTTTAAAAATTGTTTCAGCTATAAAATTCTTCGACCTAAATAAAAGTAAAATTTAAAGGTATTGTTAAAATAAATTATCCGTAATTACAGAGTGAGTAATTGTATAATTTTATCTTGAAAATGACTTAAGGAATTTGATTAAATGGGTTTAATTGACGTTATTCGGTAAGTGTGCGCTCTATCTAAGTATCCATTTTAGGAACATATTTTGAGGAAGTTATTAGCATTCACTAAATTTCATAAGATTTCGTATTTCTGAAGTAAATAAATAGAGGAATATCATTGATACCGCCGCGCTAAGAATAATTGCCATGCTTGGAAATAATAAAGCTTCATGAAATTTCTCGTAAAATGAGACTATTTTTCTTACTTAGAGAGGATACATTGTATATTTTGTAGAAGTATGTAATGGGTTATAATCTCAGCGTGGGGAATTTTTTAAACTGTCGGGATATTAGTGAAAATCTGGGGGCATATGATGGAGCGAGGGCGGTTCCTCCCCCCCCCCTCCCCTCCCCCCTACGCGTCAGGGTGGCTAGGTGGTCGAGAGGTCCGTTTCCCACCCCCTCTCCCCGCTGGCGATCCGTGGGCTCCCCTCCACACAGGGGTCGTTGTCTGCGTGGGGTGACAACTGCGCCTTCAACCCGAGTGGACGCCTCATGCGACGTCGACCAATTTGAAAGACAGAGTCGCGTGACATCGCCCGAGACACCCTCGGATGATTTCTTTGAGGAAGAAGACATGCTTCAGCCGTTTTTATTCTCCTCGCCGGTCGATTCTGGTAACACGGAAGCAAGTGGCGACCGACTCCGACGGCAATGCAAACTGATTCGACCGCATTGAATAACGCGATGCGCACAATTCTCGCTGTAATCGGACATTGCCAGCGGAAACTCTGCGATAAAATTCGGTCTGCACCTGGTGCATTAATCCGTCCCCAGGTTGCAGGATTATTATTATATTATGTTTAACTTGCTGTTGTAATAACCCATCATTCAACAAGTCCCGGGACTTATTGAACGGGATAGTATTTTGGGATATGCAAGGTATAACTTACATTGACTCCCTTGAAAAGGGAAAATCTATCAATGGCGACTATTAAATTGACTTGTTGGTGCTTTTGAAGGACGAAATCGCAAAAAACGACCACACATGAAGAAGAAAATGGTCATCTATCAATCAAGACAATGCACCACAGTACCACAAGTCAATGAAAACAATGGCCAAATTTAACGAGTTGGAGCTCCAGTTTGTTCTCCGCACCACCCGCCATACGTCCTCTCCAGATCTAGCGATCACTGGCTGTTTGCTGATCTCAAAAAGATGCTCCAGGGATTTAAGATTTGGCTCGAATGAGGAAGAAGTCATCGCGGATCAACGGAAACTTACGTATGTTGAGGACAAGGACAATACGTTGTACAAGCATGGTATCGAGGAGTTAGAAAAGCGTTGAGATTATTGTACTATAGCACTTGAAGGTGATTATGTTGATGAATTAAAAATGATTTTTGCGAAAGAAATTTTGTTTTATTAGTTAGTCCCGGGACTTATTGAACGATGCCCGGGACCTTTGAACGTTAGTTGTACCGTAAATATTGCATTTAGAGAGGCATTTGGAAGGAAGTCCAAATGGTTTTTTAATGAGGTATGTTCCGCCTTGTTTATCACGTGGAATCAATATAATCGCTTTAAATAATAGAATTTGTGGTATATTTTTGCATTTTGTTCGCATGCGAAGAGCTGATGATAAGAGTTGAGGTCGAATGCTGTGTATTTCAAAGATATTATTAGCGATAATTCCTCTAAATACGCACTATTACCAAACTGTGGATGGGATATTGGAATAATTGAATAAATTATGATTGCAATTGCGTAGCCAAATCAGATTTCGCCTCTTTTCGCCCTCCTTCTCCCTCTGATTTGCCCAGATATTCGTTTGTGTGTGTATCAATATATTCATTCACACATATAAATAGATATAAGGAAAGGGGAAAGGAAAACACATGGAAGACGGACAAAGGACATGTGTGGAAGGCGGATTTGAGCAGATCACAAATATAAAAATATTTCCTTAACCGGGAATTGAACACCGGATCTGCCGGGCGGATGCGCTACCGATTACGCCATTAAGGAAACCTAATTTACACTGAGATCTGCGATGTTTTTTTAAAGCGCCCAAGTGCTCCGACCTGACATTTATGTGTTTTCCTACCCCCTTTTCTTATATCTATTTTTACGTGTGAATGAATAATTGTTCGCCGAATGGCGGGATTTTGAATTTGAATGTGAATTTGGCCAACGTGGCTCATCTCTTCTTCTGGCTATGCGTGCCATGAAACGTACTGTTCATATTCTCTAAGACACTATATGCTTCCTTACCTACTGTACCCTCTTCTGGTGTGCATTGTCTATTTCTCCTTTGGTGGGTGAAACAGTTCCCTAAGGACATCTCCTGGCCAATGAGTCGGAGCACTTGGGCGCTTTAAAAACATCGCAGATCTCAGTATAAATTACGTTTCCTTAATGGCGTAAACGGTAGCGCATCCGTTCGGTAAGCAGAAGGTCCGCTGTTCAAGTCCCGGTTATGGAAATATTTTTACATTTGTGATCTGCTCATATCCGCCTTCCCCACATTGCCTGTTTTCGACTTTTATGTATTTTCCTATCCTCCTTATATTTTCCTTGTGTCTATTTCTACGTGTGAATAAATATTTGTTCGCCGAATGGCGGGATTTCGTATTTAAATATATATATATATATATATATATATATATATATATATATATATATATATATATATGTATATAGATGATTTCTTCGAAGTAACACGGAAGTGTTGAATAAAAAACTTAGACAGTAACACACAGCACGAGAACACATAAAAAGAACACACATATATATATATATATATATATATATATATATATATATATATATATATATATATATATATATATATATATATATAATCTTGAAAATGACGCACTCCGGCGACGCACAAGCACACAAACACTAGGTCAATAAATATTAAACATACAGAAACATAAAATAAGGACACTTACAGTAGATATTTACGTTTCGACGGCACGGCCGTCGTCATCAGAATGCCGTTGTCGGGGAAGAGCGGAGAGGGCATGTGCAGGAGAAGGGTGACGGGAGGAGAGGTAAGGGCCAATGGGAAGCGGAAAAGGTGGGGGAGGGGGAAATGGCAGGGGGCGGTAGAGTTGCCGCGGTAGGGAAGGACCCGGTCGGGAAGCGGCCGGGCCTTTAGTGGGGGACTCGGTGACCGATTCGCTCAGAAGAGTGAAGCGGTTCTAGGCAGCATTGGATAAATTCCTTACATACATATACAAACATAAACATACATATACATACATATATACACATATACATACATACATACATATACACATACACATACATACACACACATACACATATGTATATAAACATACTATATATATATATATATATATATATATATATATATATATATATATATATATATATATATATATATATATATATATATACTACCTTGAACAAAAAGTTCCCGGAATAACCACCGTGTGGCGCTCCCATCGTTCCGATTTGAGTTCTGTTTTTTTTGTTAAATTGGTACATCTGTTTTTGATATTCCCTTTAAATCTTAGTGTCATAACTTGACATTTGCAAAAGTTACGTAGCCAAGAGTACATCTATCTCTGTGTGTGTTGGCGATTTTTTGCAATTGCAGAAATGGATTTAAATTTGCAACAACGAACTTGTATTAAATTTTGCGTAAAAAACGGATTTAGTGGCGCACGGACGTTGGAAATGTTGGAAAAGTGTTTCGGCAACGATTCTCTAAAAAAACGGTCGTTTACCAGTGGCACGAGCGGTTCAGAAGTGGTCGTGGGTCAATCGAAGATGATGAACGCAGTGGCAGACCATCGACATCGAAAGTCGGTGAAAAAATTGATAAAGTAAAAGAAATGTTGGTCAATAACCGCAAATTAACCATCAGAGAAATAGCGGAGGACTTGAACATTGCCTATGGATCCGCCCAAGACATTGTGGTTAATGATTTGGGTTTCCGTCGTGTAGCAGCAAAGTTGGTGCCAAAAGACCTCAATTTCATGCAAAAAAGAGACCGTGTTGACGTCGCAAAAGACATGGTTTGCGAGGATGAATCCCATCCCACATTCATCAAAAGGATCATTACTGGAGACGAGACGTGGGTTTATGAGTACGACACGCAATCCAGACATCAGGCAAGTGAATGGCGTTCACCAAATGAGCCGAGACCAAAAAAACCACGTCGTTTTCAGTCAAAAAAGAAGGCAATGCTGACGGTTTTCATGGATTACAACGGTGTAGTGCATCATGAATTTTTGCCAGAAGGCCAGACAGTAAACAAAGAGTATTATTTGGGCGTTATGAGACGTTTGCGTGAAGCAATTCGCGGAAAGAGTCCAGAAATCGTCGCACAGTGCGTCGAGACCGTCGCACAGTGCTATCATTATTCGTAATTTTTTGACGAAAAATGCAACAAATACCATCCAACAGCCACCGAATTCACCTGATTTGGCTCCCTGTGACTTCTTACTGTTCAATCGAGTTAAAAAACCATTACGGGGAACGCGTTTTAGCAGCCGAGAGGAAGTAATGGAAAAATCGCAGGAAGCACTGATGGACATACCGAAAACCGAATATAAAAAATGTTTCGAGGATTGGATCAAGCGCTGGCATAAGTGTGTTGCAGTCGATGGGGATTACTTTGAAGGGGACAATATAGATTTAGATGAATAAACTTGTATTTTTAATTTTCTGAATAAATTCCGGGAACCTTTTGATCAAGGTAGTATATATATATATATATATATATATATATATATATATATATATATATATATATATAAGGAGGAGGAGAGGTAAGGGGCCAATAGGAAGCGGACAAGCTGGTGGAGGGGAAATGTAGGCAGCATTAGATAAAATCAGTGGGCTTGGTTCAGCCCGGCGGGTTTGAAGGACTGAAGCACCCAGATATGTGCCATCTCGCGGGTTCTCACCTCTATGTTACTAGCGGAATTGGGAAGGGTTTCAATCACTGAAACGGAGAAGCAGTCATCAAAAGACTGGTTGTGGGAAGCAGTGTGAGTAGGGATGGGATAATTAAGGAAGGTGGGAGATTTGGTGGAATAGCGGTGGTTATGTTTAATATTTATTGACCTATTGTTTGTGTTTATATATATATATATATATATATATATATATATATATATATATATATATATATATCTGCAACAACACCCCCTCCAAACGGAAATACATTGACCAGTTACACGTTTCTCTCAGAGAATGTGGGTACCCTGAAACACTGCTAAACAGGAAAATTCTCAAACCTTCAACCCAATACACTCCTCTCCTCAAACCTAACCGCCCAAAATGCCCTAACCTTATCACCACTTTCTTCCCCGGAACCCACAAAATTAAACAGATAATCCGTGAACTCTTCCCAATTATTAGCAATAGTCAATCCACATCACCTTTATTCCCACATTGTCCCTCCGTTTCATTTAAACGCCCATCAAACCTGCGTGATATCTTTAAGTCTATAAAACCACCGACGAGCACCCCTGTCCCTTCCCCACCCCTGCCCGCACCATGCAACCGCCCACGCTGTAAATGCTGCCATCTCCTAAGACCTTCCACGTCCCTTATTACCAACTCTTAACCCATAGCCACCTACACCTCTAAAAACATTATATATCGCCTCTCCTGTAACTTCTGCCCTGCCTTTTACGTGGGTGAATGCACGACCACCCTTTCCCTCCGAATAAATAACCACCGCTATTCCACCAAATCTCCCACCTTCCTTAATTATCCCATCCCTACTCACACTGCTTCCCACAAACAGTCTTTTGATGACTGCTTCTCCGTTTCAGTGATTGAAACCCTTCCCAATAAACCCCCGGGCTGAACCAAGCCCACTGATTTTATCCAATGCTGCTTACATTTCCCCTCCCCCACCTTGTCCGCTTCCTATTGGCCCCTTACCTCTCCTCCCAATACCCTTCTCCTGCACATGTCCTCTCCGCTCTTCCCCGACAACGGCATTCTGATGACGACGGCCGTGCCGTCGAAACGTAAATATATACATAAATATATATATATATATATATATACCATAATAAATACTGTACTATATAAAAAAAACCATAAACACAGTAATCAACCCGAAGGTCGGTTTAGTAGGTGATGGTAGAGCTCACCCGTGTACCAAGCCCAACGGCATGTGAATATTCACACATCAGGGTAGGGGGGCCAGTTCCTTTCCCTGTGCCGGTTATGGTTTCCCAGGAAGATCTGGTACCCGAAAAATCAACAAGCTTGGGTGGAGCTGCAGGTACACAAAGTGCCTTGCCCGGGAATCGAATCCGGGACCCTCCAGTCAGTAGTCCAACGCTCTACCCACTAGACCACCGCGACCCGCCATATATATATATACACATATCTGAAGAGGTGGTGGTGAGGTGGGGGACTATGGGTTAGACACGAGGAATGAACGATGGGGGCAATTGAATTCTGCAGGAGACAGGGGTTAGTCATCACCAACACATGGTGTCGACACCACAAGAGGCGTAGGTATACATGGAAAATGCCATGTGACTCAGAAAGGTATCAGTTAGATTATATTATGGTTAGGCACAGGTTTAGGAATAGTGTGATAAATTCGCACAGTTTCGCAGGAGCGGATGCGGATTCAGGCCACAATTTAGTTGCTATGAAGTGTAACGTGCGTTTCAAGAAGATAAGGCACGGGCGGCGGGTTAGGAAATGGAATATAGTAGCATTAGATGGATTAACGAGGAAGAAGTATCAGCAGGCCGTAGAGAAAATGATGGATGACAGTAAAGAACTGAGTACAATCGAAGAAATATGGGAATGTATCAAGCAAGGGATATCGGAAGCAGCAAAAGACACTAGGAACCGTTAACGGGAAAAGGATACGGTAACCATGGGTAACGGATGAGATGATTGCAAAGATGGATGAGAGAAGAAGATGGAAAAATGTAAACTCAAGAGTTAGGCAAAATGAAGTACAAAGAGTTAAATAATAAATTGAGAAGGGCCACAAATAAAGCAAAGGAAGAATGGTGGAAATCGTAATGCGAGGATATGGAAAGTTGACAGAGGAAGGGTGAAATTGGTGCTCTATACAACAAGGTTAAGTTATTATCGAGAGATAAGCAAGCAAGATCTGTGCTAACAGTTAAAGATAAGTGGGGTAAATTAATTAGAGATGGAATGAATATATAGAAACGCTGAATGGTAGAGAACTTAGGCCGACAAGGCTAGACATAGAAAAGAAAGATGACGTAGAAGGAGATAGCTTAGGTCCAGGCATACTCGACGATGAAATAGAAAGGGCATTAAAGGAGATGAAAGCAAATAAGGTCTTGGGTGTGGACAACATTCCTGTAGAACTGTTGAAATGTTTAGGAAAATGCGGGAAGAAGGCCCTATATGGACTGATTCGTAGTATCTATGAAGAAGGAATCTGGCCGGAAGATTTTGTGAGATCGGTGTTAGTTCCTATTCCAAAAAAGGCAAAGGCTTCGTCATGTGAGGATTACAGAACAATAAGTTTGATATCCCACGCAGCTAAAGTTATTCTCAGGATCATCAACAAAAGGATAGAGAGTAAGGCAAATGATTACTTAGGGGATGATCAGTTTGGGTTCAGGAAAGGAAGAGGTACGCGTGATACCATTGCAGTAATGAGATCACTAGTCGAGAGGAATATGGAATACAATCAGGACGTTTTTGCCTGTTTTGTAGATTTCGAAAAAGCGTTTGATAGAGTGAATTGGGAAAAATTAATGAGTGTATTGCAGAAAATAGGAATGGATTGGAGGGACAGGAGACTGATCCGCAACATGTACAACGCTGTACATGTCTCAGACTGCTCAGGTGCGAGTGGGAAACGGAGAGTCCGGATGGGCAGTGTTAGGAAGAGGTGTAAGGCAGGGTTGCCCATTGTCACCGGTACTGTTCAACGTATATGTGGAGGAAATGATTAAAGAGGCATGGGAAGAACTGGAGGTAGGAATGAAAGTCGGAGGGGAATTCGTAAAATCGGTTAGGTTTGCTGATGACCAAGCATTAGTTGCTCAGTCAGCCAAGGGGTTGCAAGCATTGTTGAGTGAATTGGAAGTTCAGTGCGATAAATATGGGATGAGAATCAATATTAATAAAACAAAGGTTATGCGATTTTCCAGAAAGAAAAAGGCTAAGCTAAATATTAAAATAGGCGGGGAAAAAATAGAGCAGGTAGAACAGTTTACATATCTCGGAAGTGTTTTGGACCAATACGGTCAAAGTGGTAGGGACGTAAGGAGAAGAATTGCGCTAGGCAAGGAGGCTTTCTCAAGGAGGAGGGAGTTGATGACGGGGACGTTGAGTAGGGATGTTAAGACAAGACTCGTAAAAACTCTGATATGGAGCGTAGCTATGTACGGCGCGGAAACGTGGTCGCTGAAGCAGGAGGATAGACGTAGATTGGAGGCTTTTGAAATGTGGGTGTGGAGAAGAATGGAGAAGGTGAAATGGACCGAAAGGAAAACAAATGAGGAAGTACTAGAAATGGTGGGGGAGGAGAGGGGTTTGTTGAGAGAAATCCTATGGAGGCAGGAAAAATGGATGAAAGGCGTATTGAGCGGTAGTGGAATGTTGAAGAGGGTAATAGAGGGGAGAATGTTGGGCAAGCGAGGTAAGGGTAGGAACAGGATAGGGTTGTTGGACGGGATGAAGGGAGGAAAGAAGTACACCGAGATGAAGAGGGACCTGATATAGATTAGTTTGCTAGGTGGGGAGTCACAAAATGTTTATTTGATAGTTGTGTCCATCCAAAAACCTACCTTAACCGGTAGATTACCTAAATAATATATATATATATATATATGTATAAACTTGGAAAAGACGCTCTCCGGCGACGCACAAACACACAAACACTAACACAAAAAACACTACACACATAGAAACATAAAAGAAGGACACTTACATTGGATATTTAACCGTCGCCGTCGAAACGTAAATATCCAATGTAAGTGTCCTTCTTTTATGTTTCTATGTGTGTAGTGTTTTATATATATATATATATATATATATATATATATATATATATATATATATATATATATATATATATATATATATATATATATAAACTTGGAAAAGACGCTCTCCGGCGACGCACAAACACACAAACACTAACACAAAAAACACTACACACATAGAAACATAAAAGAAGGACACTTACATTGGATATTTACGTTTCGACGGCACGGCCGTCGTCATCAGATGACGACGGCCGTGCCGTCGAAACGTAAATATCCAATGTAAGTGTCCTTCTTTTATGTTTCTATGTGTGTAGTGTTTTTTGTGTTAGTGTTTGTGTATATATATATATATATATATATATATATATATATATATATATATATATATATATATATATATATATATATGCATTTTACGCTCGTGATTTGTCTGATTCCGCCTTCCCCGCCTCTCCTGTGTTCATCCTTAATGGGTTAAATGGAAGAGGGGACCTGAAGGTCTCAATTTCGCCCAGAATAAAGACCTTTATCTATCTATCTATCTATCCTTCATAAATGTTCATATCCCTTTTCCTTATATCTATTTCCTTGTGAATGAATATTTGTTAACCATGTGGTGGGACTTCGTGTTTGAATGTATATATCACAAGTGGAAATCGGGACACTTGGTTGCTTAAACCTCATTTACTGATTTCAGTGAAAATTACGTTTCCTTGATAGCTGAACTGTTTTGTGTTTTGTTTCAAGTCACAAGATGTCATATAAATAAATACAAAATAACCCCTGTCCTTACCCACCATTTCTAGTACTTCCTCATTTGTTTTCCTTTCGGTCCATTTCACCTTCTCAATTCTTCTCCACACCCACATTCCAATCTACGTCTGTCCTCCTGCTTCAGCGACCACATTTCCGCATATAGCTATTCGTAGCTACGTAGCTATTCTCCATATCAAAGTTTTGACGAGTCTTCTATAACCTCCCTACTCAACGTCCCCGTCATCAACTCCCTCTTCCTTGAGAAAGCCTCCTTGCCTAGCGAAATTCTTCTCTTTACGTTCCTACCACCTTGACCTTGTTGGTCCAAAACACTTCCGAGATACGTAAACTGTTCCACCTGCTCTACTTTTTTCCCTCCTATTTTAATATTTAGTTTAGGCTTTTTCTTTCTGCAAAATTGCATATCCTTTGTTTTGTTAATATTGATTCTCTTCCCATATCTATTGCGCTGAATTTTCAATTCATCAATCGATGGTTGCAACCCCTTGGCTGACCGACGAAGTGGATGTTGTTTATTTTATCAAAAAAGGAATGATTTTGAACGGGGTTAGCTGAAGAGTTAGGACAGTAAAAGAAAACATTCATAAGGCAAAGACTGTTTAAAATAGAGAAGGAAGCTAATGAAGGGGACCACGAATGAAGATATAAAGAAATGACTGGTGAAAATGTGTGCATGGGGTTTAGCACGGCTAGGAAACTTGGTGTTTTAGATGCAGGAGGATAAGCGCAGAATTTGGAGGCTTTTGCTAAGCGGGCGTGGACGATGACGGACAATGAAACAAAAAAAACGGGATTTTAAATTTTGAAATGTGGGTTTAGATTACATACTATCGTTTAAAGACAGGTCTTAATGGATCAGTTTAATTTCCCTTGTCGAATAAATAAAAAGTACCTTGATTGTTAATGACGAAGTAGATATATCATCGGGATGAAATATTAGTGTTATACTTCTTAACAACGAAACCTCAAGCTCTAGATGAAATGAAAGGTGAATCGTGGAAATGAAATGTAAAGGTTGTTTTATTCTTAGAGGTGTCGTCTTGAACTTTTTTAAGACGCCACGGAATTTGTCCGAGTCAAAGTGGAAGGTTTTAACGTCGGTACGCTCCCTCTCTCTCAGTCTCTCTCTTATCTTTCTTTGGCTGCCTTTCAAATCGCATTGTTCTTTCGGTACGTGCTCCGTGGTCTTAATTCCACGTAATTAAGACCACCGCTCTCTCTCTCTCCCCTTTGTATGAAACCCAATTCTCTCCATCCTGCGTGGCAAGATGCTAAGATGGTGGGCCGTGGGCGACCAACCATTTGTTCCAAGTAGGGATACGCCAGTCTGAAAATTAGTAAATGTATGGGATGTGAATATGGCCTCAGCTCATGCTTTTGATTGGTCAGACCCGTATGATATCTCAATAACTGCCTCCTATTTGCAGTTTGCCTCCAAATATATACCACTTTTGCCTCCATTAACCTGCTTCAAATTTCCAGTAAATACAGTTTCTTTGAGGGCATATCCCCCAAGATGGTAAAAGTTTTAAATAAATTGGGGAAAAATGTAACATATGCTAGGGTCCAATTTGGATATGCTTTTCTTAAAAGTTATGAGATCGGAATGAAATCGATTTTTTGAAAAAATATGCTTTTTACTCACACAGATGGCAAAAAATGTTTCACTCTTAATTAAGAATTCAATTAATTCACTTCAATGAGAAGCAGCAATTGAACGGTAGCATTCTCTCTCTCTTTCGCTCTTCTATCACTTTCAAACGTACGACTATAGTTCGTATATCATGATTTATGCCGAAGGCTGACAGGACTCTTGGCATGCTGTAACCAGCAGCTGAGGATTTCGAAAAATACGAGTTCTTTCCTTCTCTTCCCTGAGAAAGGTTGCTTGGACTACCGAAAAATCGAAAACTAGTGGGTTTCTTTTCTTTTTTGTGTGTTTCTGTGTTTTTGTCTTTGTCCAGTAGTGCTAACTTATCATACATTATTATACACATCCGTGAGACTATGTATATATATATATATATATATATATATATATATATATATATATATATATATATATATATATATATATATATATTCAAACTTGTAAATCCCATATAGACATATGTCTATATGGGATTATTAAATAAATAGACATATCTCTACTTCTATGTGCGAAAATAATATTTGTTCGCCGTATGGCGGGATTTACAAGTTTGAATATGTGTTTGGCCAATGTGGCTCGTCTCTTCTTCTGGCTATGCGTGCCATGAAACGCACCGTTCCTATCCTTTATAATATCGTATGAATGCTTTTCTACTATCCTTTCCCCTTCTTGTGTCCCGTCTATTTCTCCTTTGGTGGGTGAAACAGCTCCATAACGCCATCTCTCGGGCAACATTTATCGGAGCACTTTGGCGCTTTATAAGATCGCAGATCTCAAGGTAAATCAGGTTTCCTTATTAGCTCAACTGGTAGAGCATCCGCCCGGAAAGTGGAAGGTCCGTGGTTCAAATCCCGGAGAAGGAGATATTTTTACATTTGTGATATGCTCAAAATCGCTTTCCCCACCTTTCCTGTGTTGGTCTTTTATGTCTATCCCCTTTCCTAAAATGTCTATTTCTATGTGCGAAAATAATATATATATATATTATATATTTCGCAAATATTATATATATATTATAATATTATATATATATATTATTATATATATATAATATATAATATTATAATATTGTTTTATTCTGTATATTATATATATATATATATATATTATAATATACAGAATAAAACAGATAACACGTAAAAGGACACTCACACTGTAGATGATTTAAGCTTTCGGCCTACTCCGAGGCCTTCTTCAGGTCAGACTGAGAGGTTTTGAGGGAAGAGTGCCAGGGGAGGGGAGGGGGGGCGGAAGGTTTAGGGACTTTTGGGGAAGAAATTAAAGATGGCGGTTAAGGGTGGGAATTTTAAAGGATCGGAAATAGAGGATGTATGCGGATTCGCGAGTTCTCACCTCTATGGTGGTGGCTGAATCGGGTAGGGATTCTAGAACTGTTAGGGAAAAGCATTCGTCAAATGATAGGTTGTGTGAACTTGCGTGTAAAGGGATAGGAAGAGAAGAGAGTGAAGCAGAATTACATGAGTAGCGGTGATTGTTCATTCGGATGGATAAGGGGGTATGCATTCGCCTATGTAGAATGAGGTGCATTGTTTGCACGACAAAAGATAGATAATATTTTTCGAGAGGCAATTTTGTAGTTCAGGTTGCTGGATTGGGTTTTGTTTGGAATTACAAAATATTTCTTTGATAGTTGTGTCCATCCAAAAACCTACCTTAACCGGTAAAATTACCTAATTATTATATATATATATATATATATATATATATAATTATTATTATTATTATTAGGTAATCTACCGGTTAAGGTAGGTTTTTGGATGGACACAACTATCAAATAAACATATTGTGACTCCCCACCTAGCAAACTAATCTATATCAGGTCCCTCTTCATCTCGGTGTACTTCTTTCCTCCCTTCATCCCGTCCAACATCCCTATCCTGTTCCTACCCTTACCTCGCTTGCCCAACATTCTCCCCTCTATTACCTTTTTCAACATTCCACTACCGCTCAGTACGCCTTTCATCCATTTTTCCTGCCTCCATAGGATTTCTCTCAAAAAGCCCCTCTCCTCACCCACCATCTCCAGTACTTCCTCATTTGTTTTCCTTTCGGTCCATTTCACCTTCTCCATTTTTCTCCACACCCACATTTCAAAAGCCTCCAATCTACGTCTATCCTCCTGCTTCAGTGACCACGTTTCCGCGCCGTACATAGCTACGCTCCATATCAGAGTTTTTACGAGTCTTGTCTTAACATCCCTGCTCAACGTCCCCGTCATCAACTCCCTCCTCCTTGAGAAAGCCTCCTTGCCTAGCGCAATTCTTTTCCTTACGTCCCTACCACTTTGACCATATTGGTCCAAAACACTTCCGAGATATGTAAACTGCTCTACCTGCTCTATTTTTTCCCCGCCTATTTTAATATTTAGCTTAGCCTTTTTCTTTCTGGAAAATCGCATAACCTTTGTTTTATTAATATTTATTCTCATCCCATATTTATCGCACTGAACCTTCAATTCACTCAGTAATGCTTGCAACCCCGTGGCTGACTGAGCAACTAATGTTTGGTCATCAGCAAACCTAACCGATTTTACGAATTCCCCTCCGACTTTCATTCCTACCTCCAGTTCTTCCCATGCCTCTTTAATCATTTCCTCCACATATACGTTGAACATATATATATATATTCAAACACGAAAATCCCGCCATACGGCGAACAAATATTATATATATATATATATATATATATATATATATATATATATATATATATATATATATACATACATATCGATGATGCGGAAGTACTCACCTGTTCTGTCTTCAGTCTGACCTGAAGAAGGCCTCGGAGTAGGCCGAAAGCTTAAATCATCTACAGTGTGAGTGTCATTTTACGTGTTATCTGTTTTATTGTGTGTTCTATTGTGCCGTCCAAAAGTTATATATATATATATACACATATATAATATTTGTTCGCCGTATGGCGGGATTTTCGTGTTTGAATATATTTATATATGTATGTATATATATATATATATATATATATATATATATATATATATATATAGTCACTTTCTTGGAAAACCCACGAACGTGTACAATAATGTAAATTCACTAATAGTCAGAAAAAACACAGAAACCAAAACACACAAAAGAGGGACTCACTGGTTCTCGAATTTTCGGTGGTCCAACCACCTTTCTCAAGAGGAATTAGGAACTGAACTGAGGCAGAGGAGGGCCCGAAAGCCCGAAAATTCGAGAACGAGTGAGTCCCTCTTTTGTGTGTTTTGGTTTCTGTGTTTTTTATGACTATTAGTGAATTTACATTTTATATATATATATATATATATATATATATATATATATATATATATATATATATATATATATATATATATATATATATATATAATATCTCAAGTCATTCTGTCATTCAGGCCAATTCACCTGGAATGTACGACACCAGGATGGTTTCAAATCCCCATTAGGGAAATAGCACCGATCTTAGGGTTGGGCGGGTATTTCTTCAAACGGAGGAACACTTAAACCGAAGAAGGTGTTTCAAGGGGGATGGGAAATTTCTTTTGTTATAGTAGACTGGGATAGGGTCGAGAGAGAGAGGGGGGGAGTGGGAGAAAAGGGAAAGCAGATGATGGTTGTCAGTCTTCGGTTCCAAGACACGATCGTGGGAGAGGAAAGCCGTCGCATCGTTCATTGCAAAGGAAGGGCGAAGCAGGAAGCGTTTCTCGCAATGGCCGATCCCCTCATCGGGATGCATCCGATACGACAGAAGACGTCGGGACAATACAGACACGCGGATATTTCGGCACCGATATTCACAGCCAGCACTTACCCTCCCATTCCCTCCAAGGGGTCAGACGCTGGTGTCGTTGACCATGCCATTCCCCCCTACTCCGCTGCCGACAATGCTCAGACGTGCCCAGGAGGTCGCGACCTCTTCCCCGCCACACGCTCGCTTTTCTTTCTTCTCTTTTTTGCAGCGACGACGGTGCTTCCTCGCGGCTTCTCGAGACTTGGAGGGTTCGCCAGAGGGGGAGGGGTGACACATGGCATTGTCATGGTGGGGTGGGGGGCATCTGGAGAAGTCGGTGGCGTTTGCGTACTCGCCATTCAAAAAAGGGCCGCTTATTTACTTGGTTACTTTTGCTCTGTTCGATATTCAATCTCCTTGGCCACCACGTGGGTAAATACTCCCCCCGGAGAGCGCATTGCCCGGCTCTCATTGCGCGGTAATTGGCGATGCACCGATCGACTTACGGCGGTGATATGTCAGCGTGGGGTCAGCTCAAGTCGTTCCCAGCGCATCGACTCGAATTAGTTGGTGGCCTCCCGTTATTGACTATACACTCAACGAGAAACTCAGTAATTATTATTCTCCAATTGTAACAGCTGTTTGAATCGTAGCCATGGGGAGGTGCTTGTTTATAAATACGAATGCCACATTCTTGAAGTTTTAACGATCTTTTAGCTTTGTGTACAACTAGGGACTTTAGTTTTGGATATATTCTTAATCTAGAAGGTTATAAATAATGTTTTCTCTTTCCTCTTTTTGAGATTAATTGCTGGTGGTGTTATAAATTCAAAATGTGTTTTCAGAGAAAAAGCAGTTGTTTCGCTGCCAAATGGCGTGTTTGTACATCGACTAATTTTCAGTACCTATATTGATTATTTCTACAGGTTTAACTATTGTTCTGGTCATATGTATCACCGAGAACTTAGATTTTATGGCGTGCAAGGAAATTACAACACTTGATTTTAGATTAGATGATAAATACAGGTATTAGTTATTTTATTTTCAAATGTATTTCATTATGGTATATTTTTCCTATTAATAATGAATGCATGACAAAAATAACCTTTTACGGTTTAAAATATTCCAAAATGTATATAACCATTTCAGGAGATTATTTAACGATAATTAATTTTTCACCGAGGATACAAGTTGACGTAATGATCATAAAAAATAACAGATCATAGATGAAAAAGCAACTTCTCCGTGAAATAATGTATAAGTCATAGCAAGGCAAAAATATGTATTTTTATATCCATTATCGTATACAACTACACTCGGGGGCTGCGTTTAAAAGTCTGGAATTGGAGTATGCAACGTTCAAAGGACGTATCTCGCGAGACCTTAGGACCAGCTGCGCCGTGTTTCCAAGTTAAGTGCCGTAAGATTGTTTACCCAAGCGATGAAAACTTTCATACATATTTTTAATGCATATAAATGACTAATAATTAAAATATTTTTAAATAATAATTCTTTAATAAAAAAGCAATATTATATATGAGGTGTGCCGTAGAAATTTTGTTCTATTTCTTTATGATTCGTGATGCATGCAATAAAAGTTGAAAATTGCTACCTTGAGGGAAGCGCATTGGAGTGGTAGAATGTTTATTTTCTGCCGTCCTAGCGACAATGTTCTCTCACGTTAGCTGCCCGTCTGAGAGCTTCGATGATGTAATACTTCTTACGAAGGTAGGGTGAATGTGGTTGAGTGAGGCACTCAAAGACGAGGAATCTTGGAAGCCAGGACTACGTAATACTGTATGAGTGCCTTTTTGAGGTGGAAAGAATGACACTGCATAAAACAAACTCCTGAATGTATCGAGGGGATGCTAAGTTACGTCAAGGTACGATTTTAAATATCAACTAAATATGGTTTGTTTTGTGTAAGAGGTGCCCACAGGTTCTAAGATATCCCAAGTTAATTTTAATCAGGACTGAGAGCATATACATATCATAGGTGATAGCTTGAAAGTTTAGGTACGCGAGCACTCTTGATAAAATACAGAAATAGATGGCTGTACTGCACAGTGCACAAGGTTCGCATAGTTTCCGCTAGAGTGAGAAACGTTTTTCAAAACTCAAAAATGGCGTCATTTAGTGTAAGGGCACGGTGGGTGAATCATTCGTGTTTTTTCCACTCTCGTGGTTTTAAACACGTCCAATCGAAATATCTGGTAAATTTGATTGAAAAACGGTGTTAAGGGATTAAACCTTCGGGACCACGAACCAGCCGGTTTTTCCAGTGGGAAAAGGGGACCCTCTACAAGGAAGTGTTCTCGGCAGTCGTTGAATGAAGGCGTAGACCTTGTGAAAAATGTGAACACATTCGGGAATATTTATGGAGAAGTATTAGAGGTTGCAACTTCTTAGTGAAAGTAGTTTTGCAGGAAAAAGATATCGAGATTTATTTTTCACTTTTTTCCATTAGATATATTGGTTTTATTCTTGCTTAAAATTCCTACCAGTTATATATTTTTAAGATAAAAATTATATTTCTTCGCTTGCACGATGTCTACGACTGGTGGTGATCCTTTCTCCGCTAATTAGGCATATGTAATTTTATATCACCATAAAAGCAAATGATCGCCTGTTCCTTCGGAATAACTGGACATGTGGCAACCGTACCGTTAGAGCAACGTAGAACTGTGAATTCTGTATGGTACGCGAGCACTTATTTACCAGAAGTGCTTGGTGAAATATGGAAAAAGAAGCGGCAACGAAGGATCATTCTTCATCATGACAACAGTGCAAGCTCTCACGGATCGGCTGAAACAACTACCTATTTGACTGGCCGAAACGTCGAATTGATGGGTCATCCTCCGTACAACCCTGATTTAGCACCAAGTAACTTCTTTTTTTATTCCCATTTATCAAAAAAATTGCTTGGCCAATGTTTTTAGGTGCCAGGAGAGGTCGTTTATGCATTCAAAAACCACGTTTTGGAGGTACCTCAATCGGAGTGGAAAAAGTGTTACGAAAATTGGTTCGAGCGGATGCCAAAGTGTATTGATTATCGTGGAGAATACTTCGAAGAGCAATAAAGTCATTTTCAACAATAAATTACTGTCTTTTCATTATCAGGCTGAAAGTATAAATAGCAACCCTCGCATCGGATGCAAGGAAGCATGAAGCATTGTCCTGTCATTCCTTAACGTTCCCTACTCACCCGGCCGTTCTTCCCACCTCTATCCAGCGTCTCACACCCCGACCCACGGTTCAATCGATTGAGAGGGCAAATATGGGCACTTGACCCCATCACCCCCTCTTCTCGCCGGACTGTGTAAAAGAAAGATGGAGCAGTGCTGGACCGACGAATAAGTGTACATTGATTTCCCGACCATGTATATGAGCGCGGGTCTGTCTGTGCGTGCGTGTATGCTGGGGGAGGGTCAACAAGGCGACGTGATGGATCTTCGGCTACTGCTGTGGTTTCTATTCCGGGACCGTTCGGTTGTCGCCAAACCACCCGCGAAAAACCCTCCACCTTCACCCCACCCCCACCCCCTTTCGCCCCCTCCCCTACCCCGTTTCTCGATCTCTCTCTAGAACCCTCTGCCTTTTTCCCCCAAGGTTGTGTGGCATTAATATTTCATGACATTGACACCTTCGATAAAATGATAATTGTCGAGGAGGAGACGATTAATTGGAGAGACGATATTTTTTTGGGTATACCGATTGATATCGAAAAAATCGTCCGCGCATATCCACATCAATCATATTGTTTCGATCGACTGTAGGGTCAGGATCGACCTATTTCGCATCGAATGTATCCTTCGAATCAGCTTTAGGATATTGTCTGAATTCGACGGTAACGACTGTATATTCTGTATCGATTGTACGGTGCAAATCGACTGCATCATTTGGATCGACTATCATATGAATTGACTATCATTTGGGTCGACTGCATCGTCCGATTCGATTGCAAAACCCATTCGACGGTATCTTTTGAATCGACTATTTCCCTGATTGACCATCGCCCGTGTGGACTAATATCGAATAAATCGCCCGCCTCGATTGAAGCTTATCGCAATCTAAAACAGTGTTCCGTTCGATATCTACGCTCCCTCGAATGGTTCCTCGGAGGGTTACGCCATCTTGCGATACGTGTTCCGAACATTAAAGGGCCAGCTTAGAGCAAATTGATTGTTTATGGCGTAACTTTGTGAAACGGTTCCATAATGGATAATTTTTTGAATAAAACTTTCCAACTCCACATGAAAAATAAGTTTTATTGCAATAAATCAATTATCCATGTGGAGTTACAAAATTTTATAAAGGCAAAGGTTTTTTTTGAATGCCAGAGGGGGAGTGGAGAGAGTGAGAAAGGGGGGAGTCGATGCATTTATGCCCTTGGGGCTCTTCCAAGCCACTTCGAAGGCTTCCTGGTAGGCGGAAGGGCCTCTTTAAGGGTACAAGCGAGCAAGCCTCTTCGACGGCTTCACTTAGGGTCAAGCCATGGTGGTGTCCCTTCAGGGAGGGAGGATTTAACTTTTATAGGAATAGGGAAATAGTCTTCTGGTGCCTAGTCGGGACTGTATGGGGGTTGGGGAATCGTCGCGATGCCGATGTAGAAGGTCTTCTCGAGCAGACAGACACTCGACTCTTCTCTTTTGGTCGTCCGTCCGTAAGACTTTTAGAAGGACGAGGGTGGCGCAATCTTGGTTATAATTGTCAGTGACAATGGTGTGCACTGTCATCTTATCAATACCAATACAACCTGCGATCATGCGCACACTTAACCCACGGCCTAAATTTCACTTCACTTTCACTTCACGCACACGTCGGGGGAAATAGTTACCCATACTTTTAATACACAACTTGTATGAGCCATACGAATGTGCATTTCAGACCACGTAGAATTAATCAGTTCATTCAACGATGAAAATGTATCCGTAAAATATTAGGATTAGATTTTTGAATAATTCGCCATACTTCCATTACACGGTATACTGTGGCAGAGTGAAGTATGTGACACAAATGAATTTCGTTTGAAATATCTAATTTAATCTGGTTTACGCACTCATCAAACAAGAATAAGTGGAATCAAACAAGAAGGACGAGTAATCGAATCACCGCTTGTGCATCCGCGGGTCGAAACTTCATTTTGAACGGGGGCAACAATCACCTACACAACAATTATCAAAACATCCGCCATTTTGCAATTAATGTGAAGTTATATTTAAATAATATTTTAAAATTAAAAACGCACCACATTTAGAAAATTCAATACAATTCGATTAATATTGATATAGTTTAGATTTTCCTTGAGCTTCGAATATTACAAAATATCCTCGTAAAAATGTCCTACCTATTGAAAGTTTAATGAGAGGAAATGAAAGACGCATAAAAAAAGAAAATATAGTTTCAACCGCCCCTTTCATGGAAAATCTGTGTCCATGTAAGTAAAATTCAAGAAGTATGAACTAAAGAATAAACCAATCATGACATGTAGTGCGTCGGCTGGCGATGGTCACTTTAAATAGCAAATATAATTAGGAGGCAGCAGCGGCGCTGTTGGACCGGAGGGGACAGTCATGGGGACTACCTCCTTGATCGGAGGACCTGGGGGTCGAATAGGCGCCGGATCCCTAGCATGCGAATACTAGTACGGGGCCGCCCTTTTCCTTCTTTTCCTCATCGCCCTTTTAAAATTTTTTGACTTTCACTCCATAGTACAGACAACATGGAGTATATAAGTCGCCATTGTTGGAATACCATCGGTTCAAAAGTCACCGGTTCGATTCCTGATGCGGGCTCTTTTGACGAGTTATTTTTTTCTAATTTTCTTTACGACATCCAAGTGTTTTTCAGTCATAAGTATCACAAATATTTTAATTCGTAATTTAAATTCCTCTGCATTTTCTCATCAAAGCAAAATTGTGCAGGCCTCGCAGTGCGTGCGTGCGTGCGCGCGCGTGTGTGTGTGTGTGTGTGTGTGTGTGTGTGTGTGTGTGTGTGGGTCGCGGTAGTCCAGGAGGTAGAGCGGTGGACTACTGACCAGAGGGCCCGGGTTCGTTTCCCTGGCACCCTAAGCTCCACCCAATCTGTATGCTTTTACGGGTTCGATTCCCGGGCAAGGCACTCTGGGTAGCTCCACCCAAGCTATGTGATTTTTTCGGGTAGTACCAGATCTTCCTGGGAAACCATAACACACAGGCACACGAACTGCACAAGCACAGGAACTGCACAAGCACAGGAACTGACGCTGATGTTTTCATTTCATCGCAAAAAAGCCGATCATTGAACAACTTCACCAAAGAATTGAAATTCGTTGTTATTCCATTTCCAGCACAGCATGTTTTAAAAGCTGACTTGAGTAGCTTCTTGGTCACTATTTAAAGCTCCCTTCAAAGGGCACGGAACCCTACTCACTTCTAACCTTCGTCTGAAGCTCAGCTTGAAATAATCGTCATGGCCTGTATCGCCCATGTCGTCTCCTTCCATGTTAATAGACAGTCAACATTTATGACGTCTATGGAATGTACGCGGATTTACTGGAATACTTCCGCGTAATCTGTTGCTTCTTTCTGACCTGTATCACACCTTTTCTTATGCAAGGTGCGGCGTTTACCCGGCGCGTGATTCTAGTCAAGTCTTAGGCTGATCCTCGCGACAGTGGCGGAGATAACCACGGAAAGGTCGGCAGATATAGTTCTCACCCGGTGACAAACCCGCGAAGACTTAATTACCCCATTCCTAAATATTTCGGAACATCATCGAAACTGTTAAAACAGTTCATATGGTCATTGTAGTTCATATATCGACCCCATTGCCATATCACGATTGCGATAAAATCGTAAAATTTACATTGGCAGCCGTGATTTTCAATAATAACGCGGATGAAATGATTAAAGGAAGGCATGGAGGTAGGAATGAAAGTCGCAGGGGAATTGGTAAAATCGGTTAGGTTTGCTGATGACCAAGCATTAGTTGCTCAGTCAGCCAAGGGGTTGCAAGCATTGTTGAGTGAATTGGAGGTTCACTGCGATAAATATGGAATGAGAATCAATATTAATAAAACAAAGGTTATGCGATTTTCCAGAAAGAAAAAGGCTAAGCTAAATATTAAAAGAGGCGGGGAAAGAATAGAGCAGTTTACGTATCTCGGACGTGTTTTGGACCAACGCGGACAAAGTAGTAGAGACGTCAGGAGAAGAATTGCGCTAGGCAAGGAGGCTTTCTCAAGGAGGAGGGAGTTGATGACGGGGACGTTGAGTAGGGATGTTAAGACAAGACTCGTAAAAACTCTGATATGGCGCGGAAACCTGGTCACTGAAGCAGGAGGATAGACGTAGATTGCATGGGTTTTGATATGTAGGTGTGGAGAAGAATGGAGAAGGTGGGGTGTATCGGAAAGAAAACAAACGAGAAAGGGCTGGGTGTACTGAGAGGGGAGGAAATTGTTTGTGGAAATCTTAAGTAACCAGAAAAAATGGATGATCGGCCGTGGGATGTTGAGAAATGTAATAGAGGTGAAATCGTGCATGCGAGGAAAGGGTAGCAATTGGATGTTGGATGGAATTGAAAAGGGGTTTATTGTATCGTCGCATATCAGGTTGGGTTTTGTTGAAGAGATGTAAGTAAATTTAATTTTTTACCAAGCAGTAGTGTTGTATTCATTCAAAAATACCTTAGCCGTTGGATTACCAATAATAATTTCAAAATCTACGATGATGTAGAGGGGAGTGTACATTAGCCCGTGAACACGTTGCTTAAAACATTGGTCATTTTGAGCTTACAAGTCTACAAGACGCTGTCGAAACGTTTCACAATGGTTTTCTGGGAAAGATTTCTCCTTTCATTTGTCCCGTACATGATTGGTTCCTTCGAATGCTTACAAATTAGACGTCTCAATGGTTATGTCTGAATGGCGGATGACTCGTCGAATTCGCAAGGTGACCTTATCTTCGGGAAAACTCGGCTCTCCCGAATTCCTCGTGGGTGTGAGTGGGTGACGTTGACTTGAGTTATCCTCGAGATGACTTTGAGTGACAACATTCTTTTTACACTTCCGCCTTGAGGAGCGGGTGAATCTCGTCTCGCGAGAAAGCTCCTTTTTGCAGAACACCGATGGTGAGCTCTCGCAGATTACGCCTTTTGGAAAGTTTGTTTTCTTATATCGTGTATTTGCAGAGACACGCTGCGATTTTCAATGCCTTCCCTTCCATTCGCATCATCAATTTTTTAGGACATGCCTCACGTGTTGAATTCGTTATTTTATTTCGTCATTGGTTGCGCAATTGGCATTTGAAAAAGTTTTTCTTTCCTTTTATTTCTCCCCTTCTGCTTCTGGTGTGAATATTTATGTAGAGATGCATCCAAAGATCGTTCCATCGACCACCCTCGTGGACGCGTTCAGTAGCCATATTAAAGGTGTGTATAAAAGCGCAAAATACACTGGATGAATGCAACGAGGGGGAATGTTACTTCCACGTACCACGAGGAGTGATTCTGAAGGTCATTTGTTTGTGGTCTACAAGCATGTGTGCATTAGTTTTCAGCCTACCCTTGTACTAATTTCTGTAACTGGCTGACATTGAATAGAGAATATTGGAGGGCTGCCGTAAACCAATCGCAAGATTGAAATACTTACGATAATGCTGATTGCTACTATCAATTCAGTGCGAGCATGCGGACATAGTCGAGGCATTTATTCCGACGCCATTAAGGTTAGGGAGGATGCATCTTGAAAAAAGAGAAACTTATTTGTAGATTCACAATAACTTAAGGAAATATTCATTTTTTTCCTTGCAGTAATAATTCAGTCTCTACATGAAGCCAGAGTGTTCTTGGAAACTTCTTTCCAAAGATACGTCCATATTTAAGAGGGTCTTCCTTAGAGTCGCGTTGTCCGCCGGGGTAAAGAAGTCTCAACTCGTTCGATTAACTCTTAATGGCAAGGCGAAGTTTAACGTAATTTTGCTCCTTGCATTTAAAAAAAGTGGCGCTCAAACGAAATACAAGCAGGAGTACCAATAGATGGCGTTTTTATACACGAATATTGAGTGCAGCTAAGAATAAGGGTGGAGGGAAAACCTCAAAGAGCTCAGAACTTACGGTATTTACTAATCAAAGGGTTTGATTCCTGCTCTTGTCTCTGGTTACTGCATAGTAGATACAGTCAGGTAATAATCGAGATGGCAGAAAAATGGGAAACTGGACAAGATTTTCATTTCCTTGCTCAATAAAAAACTATTGATTGGTTACTGAGTTCTATTGGCCGCTGTGTCTTGAATACCATGCTGAAGTCAACGTCAAGGGAAATGGGCCTGGATTTTCCTAGACCCACCTCTGATCTGAGGAGGGATCATTCATCCACCCGGAGGTGTTTCACCCTCCAAAGGAGAAATACACGACGCACAAGAGGAAGGACAGTAGGCAAGCAATCATACATCGGATAGGAACAGTGCGTTTCGCGGCATGCATACCCAGAAGGAAGAGGTCAGAGAAAGAAGACGGTTAGAGCATCCACCCGGCAAGTGGAAAGATCCGGTGTTCAAGTCCCGCTAAAGGAAATATTTTAGCGCTTATGATTTTCCTGATTCTGCCTTCCCCATCTCTCCTGTGTTCGTACTTTATATGTGTTGCTACCCCTTTTCCAAATATCTAATTCCTTGTGAATAAATATTTGTTCAGCATATGGCGTGATTTCGTGCTTCAATGTGTGCGTATAATAAATAAATAAATAAATAAATATATATATATGTATATATGTATTATTTATTATTAGGTAATCTACCGGTCCCTCCCATGGACTACAACCTTGTCGTGGTGGAAAGGATTGTGCGTTCCGATGACCTCTAGAGCTGTGCTGGAGGGACTAATAATAATTGCTCCAGGTAGGGTCACCCATGCCAGATAGGTCGAAGATTAGGAGCCAGACGAAAGGTAGTCCACGCAGCGTCTGTTCCTCAGTGAGGCGGCTGCAATGGCGTCTGACCCCAGTGGGGCCGCCATTAAGTGATGGTGTCACGTTAAAAACACTATTGAGGAAGGCAACGGGAAACCACCTCAATTATGATTCCCAAGAATATAATGATGGGCACTATAGACAATATGAGTCCTGGCAACTACGGGACCCGGCCCAAGGGTCGTGTGTCGTGCCCGGCAGCGCGGGAGGCAAGGCTTCCGCGATCGTCATCCCAAGAAACCCTTGCAGGGGAGAAATAACAGCAGCAGCACAGAAGACGCAGAAGAAGACGAAAGTAGTTAGAATAGAAACAGGGAACGTCAGGACAATGTTGAGCACAAGCAAAATAGAGAATATTAAGCGAGAGATGGAAAGAGGTAACATCGATGTTTTAGGTCTATGCAAGGTGAGATGGAAAGATAGCGGGGATTACTGGAGTGACAATTATAGAATAATATACAGTGGAAGGGACGAGAGCCAACGACGGGTTCCCGTAGTATTAAACAAAGGGGTAGGAAGAAGCGTAGTCAACATAGAGCAAGCAACTGATAGAATAATACTCGTAGAGATTAAAGCAGAACCGACGAACTTGGTCATTGTTCAGGTATACATGCCACCGAGCAACCACAAGGAGGAAGAAGTCGATAGGATGTACGATGAGTTAGAGGATATAATCACGTGTGTTCCTGCAGGGAAACATTTGATAGTGATGGGGGATTGGAATGCGACGGTAGGCGAAGGAAGAGATGCTGATTAGGTGGGGGGCTATGAATTAGGCACGAGGAATGAACGCGGGGAGAAAGCAATTGAATTCTGCAGGAGACGGGGGTTAGTCATCAACAACACATGGTATACATACCACAAAAAGCGTATGTATACATGGAAAATGCCATCAGTTAGATTACATTATGGTTAGACACAGGTTTAGGAACAGTGCGATAAATTCGCACACTTTCCACAGGAGCGAATGCGGACTCTGACCATCTCATCGTACCGCCTATCAACTTATATATATAATTATATATATGTATATATATATATCGATGATGCGGAAGTACTCACGAGAGCAATATAACTTTTGGACGGCACAATAGAACACAGAATAAAACAGATAACACGTAAAAGGACACTCACACTGTAGATGATTTAAGCTTTCGGCCTACTCCGAGGCCTTCTTCAGGTCAGACTGAGAGCTTTTGAGGGAAGAGTGCCTGGGGAGGGGAGGGGGGGCGGAAGGTTTAGGGACTTTTGGGGAAGAAATTAAAGATGGCGGTTAAGGGTGGGAATTTTAAAGGATCGGAAATATAGGATGTATGCGGATTCGCGAGTACTCACCTCTATGTTGGTGGCTGAATCGGGTAGGGATTCTAGAACTGTTAGGGAAAAGCATTCGTCAAATGATAGGTTGTGTGAACTTGCGTGTAAAGGGATAGGAAGAGAAGAGAGTGAAGCAGAATTACATGAGTAACGGTGATTGTTCATTCGGATGGATAATGGGGTAATGCATTCGCCTATGTAGAATGAGGTGCATTGTTCGCACGACAAGAGATAGATAATATTTTTTGGGAGGCAATTAGCGTGGGAACAGGGTGAAGGGACAATGAGGGGATGTGGGGAGAGGGGAGCAGTTCTGATTAGGAGACATGTTTTACATCTGGGGCGATTGCAGGTAGGGGAAATATGTGGAAATTTGTCAGGTCGGGGTGCCAAAGGGTTGGTGGATCTCAGAAGGTTTCTGAGATTGGCTGGTCGTCTGTAAGCGACAGAGGGGCATTGGGGCAGTAAGGATGTGGCGGTAGCTGTGGTGTTGCAAATCCGATGTCCTGATGCAACACCATAGCTACCCATAACAAATACCTCCACAATCTACACCATGCACTCCACAAACGCGGATTCCCAGAAAAGCTCCTACAGGATAAAATCTACCGCTCCACCCGACCACACACACCACAGAATAACAACCCCACATCTGACGCTGGACTCAACCTTTGCACAACCTATTTCCCCGGATCCTACAGACTGAAAACCATTCTCAAAGAACTTTATCCTATATTACATGACAATGACGTGACCACATCCTATATTATATATATATATATATATATATATATATATATTATTTTCCTAAAGATATAGACATGTTAGAGATAGATATATAAAATATTATCAGACGTAACAATAATTACAATGCGGAAATGCCGTTTTAGGATGAGGTCCACGTTTTTTCAGTTTCAGTTTTATATGTTTTTATTTCCGTAAAGACATAGATACACAAGAGATACATAAAATATTATAAAACGTAACAATATTACAGACATGCCAACTCTCCCGATTTTAGCGGGAGACTCCCGATTTTTCCTTGTTACTCCCGATCTCCCGATCGTAAGGACTTATCTCCCGATTTTCAGAGCAGTTTCGGTAATATTCTCGTATTATTTGAAAATCCCGCGCCTTCGATATATCGATAGACGACGAGGTAATCGATAGTCGTTCCAAGCGAAGCGATAGCGTTGTTCTGGCGTTGGTTCACGTTGGTTGTTCACGAGACCATTGTGTATTGTGTGCTCGTTTCCGCTACATCGTGTGTGTATTGTGTAACCAACTGTAGTGCTTGTTGGCTGTGTATCCCGTAGGCCGTGACTATTTTTCGACCAAAATGTCGAAGAAATACAACGCAGTGTTTAGAAGCGTGTACAAGGAAGAGTTTCCGTGTTTAAGTGAGTCGAGGAAGGGACAGACTTATGCATTTTGCAATATATGTAGATGTGACTTTTCAGTGTCTCATGGCGGGAAAAGCGACATTCTTAAACATGTACAAACAAAAAAACACAAGGAGAGTCTCCAGTGTGTAGAAAGCAACCAGAAACTGAGCTACTTGTGTAAATCTCAAAGTGTAGATGCGGTTACCAATGCCGAAGCTTTATTTACGTCTTTTATTGTGGAGCATAACTTGCCGACAAACTGTGCCGACCACGCGGGGCCTTTGTTTCGCAAAATGTTTCCCGATTCGGAAATTGCCAAGCGATATGGGTGTGCCAGAACTAAAACAACGGCTATTATTACAGAAATGTGCATGGAAGAAAGAACGAAAGTTATTACGTACATACAGGAGAATCCATTCTCTATTGCTACCGATGGTAGTAACAAAACAGACTTTAAGTTATATCCTATTGTTGTTACGTTCTTCAGCCCTGAGCTCCGTGAAATTCAAAACTTCCTCCTTTCTGTGCCTAATTTAGAAGGGGATGCTACTGGCGTTAATATTGCTGACCTCCTGCTTTCAACGTTACGGGAATTCCATATTCCGCTAAAATACTGTCTGGCGTTTGGTGCCGATAATGCTCCCGTAATGGTAGGGCTTCTAATATTGGCAAGGCATCATTTTCCAGCCTTAGATTTTTCATTAATAGATTTCCTGACATTCTGACTAGAGAAATGGAACAATTAGATGCAGAAGTTGATATTCTGCACTCTCAATTCTGCAACTTTCAGCTACAGGAAACCAACATCACAGCAGAGAGAATTGATGTTCAATGGGCATTGATAGGTCAGATGAAATCAGCTGATGGTGTTCTCAAGTACGATAGACTTGCTAAGGTGATGCTAGCTATTTTATCAATTCCACATAGTAATGCAGAATGTGAAAGAATTTTTAGCACAGTAACGAAGACAAAAACTCAGTTCAGGTCCATGCTTTCAGAAACATCTTTGGAGAAATTTTTAATCTTAAAAACCGTTCAGAAAGGTAAGTGCTTCGAGCAGAAATTTAGTCCAGAGTTTTTGAAGAAGGCTAAATCAGCTACTACGAGTGTGCTAAACAATTAACAATTTTAACAAAGAAGTATTGCAACGTTATGAGTAGGCTATGTAGCCAACAACATAAACATAGCCTAGCTACCTACAAAAATAAAGTGATGTTTCTTCTGTTAATCAGATATATTCAAACTGATGAACTGTTCAAATTGTGTACTTAGCTTAACATGTTAATAAAGTGTGACATTCATTAAAAATTGGCAAAGTGTCATAAAGGGATTAAGGTGCCATGCAAATATTGTGGTAATTAAAAGTGATTACTTCGTGATACACTTCTAAAAATCTCCCGATTTTTCATTTTTGAAAGTTGGCATGTCTGATATTAAATTACGGAAACCCCGTTTTAGGATGAGGTCCTCTTAGGGGTGGAAATTATCAATAAAGAAAGGAATCGAAAGTGAGCGATTGCGGAAATAAAAACTCTTTTCAGCGGGAGCGGTGTTGGCCCGGCGGAGGGAAACCCGCAAAACCTCCGCCAGGCCACCGGCGAAGAAGAAGGAAAATACAAATACAGGGACGTACCCAAAAGTGATAGGACTGATTTTCTCTGGCGCGAACGGATCGGTGGAGGGGGGTCTGCCTGACAGGGTAAGGTGGCGGGGGCTCTTAGCAACAGACCGACACCAACCTCAGTCGCCTTTGGGCTGTCGTTGAGTGAGGACACCGTTTTTAGTGAAGCATGTTTTTTGTCCGAAACTTGCCAAAATCAAAATGAATCTGTCTTTTTCGGAAGATGAGATAGGACTGAGGCTCAGTTCTATATCATCTTCCGGAGAAGATGGAGTTTGAGTCCGTCGAAATTATCAAAATATTATTGTGAGTGTTCTTTTTATGTGTTCTCGTGCTGTGTGTTGCTGTCTAAGTTTTCTATACATATACATGTATACAGGGAGATGGCGAGTTGAAAAAAAGATAGCAACATTTGCAGGGTGGGCAGTTACACAGTATGGAAGAGGGGCGTGCAGGTGGCCTTGGAGATTTTTGAAGACGGGGGTCGACGGGCTCTCAAAGGAGACAGAGAGACAATTTGGAAATTAATGAAAGTAATGTGGATCCATTGTTTGGTATGATAATGATGATGCCAGCTCTATCAACAACTTACACTAGTTTTGCTCTGCATACGAGCAGGTGCTCGCAATAAATCTCGAACCCAAAGACATCTCTGGGTGCTTGTTGGTTTGAGATGAACTGAAGAACTTTCTACCTCTCCGAAAATTCTCTTTCGCACTCCACCTCGTTGGCAGCAGTCGAATGAGCGGCACCATCTCCCCTGTCGGTCGCATGGGATGCGTGCCGGATGAAAGGGTACCTCCGAGAATGGGAGAGAGAAGGTTTTTATTCTCGCCGAGAGCGCGGTAGATGGCGTGGGGAAACCGCGTTTCATTCCATCTCCGTCGTTTCTCTCTCGCACGAGGAAAAGCTCTTCAAATGAAATGTACACGCTCGGACGGGGGTTGAAAGACTCGCATTAGCAGATAGAGAGCTCGAATCGCTGCGCGGAATTTATTCCATATACTCACTCGTCCCTAGTGAACAACGCACGCAAGCGCGCTCCTTACCCCTTCGCTTGTTTTTTTTCCGTTTCGCTTCCGCCTCTTTCCGTTCGGCGCACTCCGCGGTCGAATGCGATGTTCTCCGCGGGATCGATGTGTGAGTGGGTGCCCTCGCAGGGAAAATGCGATTAAGTGGGAGCGAGAGGAGGATTATAATGGGATTTCCCCCCACCCCCCTTTCGCCCCTCTGAACACGCGCGACGGGTGACCGTCGCTTCGCTACGAGAGAGAGGATGAGATTACGTTCCCCTCAACGAATTGCCGATTTTTCTGACCGCGAAAAACCCTCGGGCCCGCCTAACCAAACTCCCTATCTGGTTTCGCACGGGTATTCGAGGGGCATTTTGCGAAAGCTTTCGCGCGGCAGATGTTTCCCACTTGGCCGCGAATTGCCGATTTGGGGCCGGAATTCCACGGTCAAATGCGCAACTCCGCCCCGCTTCCTCTCAGCAACGCTCATCCAGGCTTTTCGAAAAATGGATAATGTATCGATACAAATTTCATATTGACTGGTTTTTGTGGAGAAAATTGGTATCATTAGTCCATATTGCGAAATTGGAAAAATGGCGAAATATAGATTACGTGATATGGCCGACTGAATTGATATAGAATTACCGTATTTGGAGATATTCTGAGTGAGCATCGATTCGACACCAACTTCCGTTCCTGGTTATTTCATTTGCCGATATTCATTTCATTGCCGATTTTCAAAAGCACGCCTGTAGTTTTCCAAGTCGAACGGGTCAACGTTTCGATATGGTGTTTAGTAGATTATATTGTCATCTTCATGCAAAATATTTGATTTTACAAAATCTACTAATGAATCGATATACAGCATGTAAGTTAATTTTTATTTTAACTCTGCAATCGATTACCGTGATATTCTATATGCATAACTCTTCGTCATCAGGGGCCATTCGTAGTAAACGGCTATTTAAGATATATCGGAACTACGTCGATTATTTTTCACGACAACTGAGCATGTGCGTATTTGTTGGGGACCGAAATCACGGGAGTCGATCATTATCGTTACTATAGGTCGACCGAGTCAGTAAACATTGTGGTCAAAGATGATGATACGAACAGTGGAAATGAGGGTAGGCTGAAAAAACTAATGCACACATTCTTGTAGACCACAAACAAAATGTCCTCCAGAAGCACTCCTGGGGGCACGTGGAAGTAACATTCCCCCTCAACACGCATGCGCAGGTTTTCGATCGTTACATTCATCCAGTGTATTTTGAGGAGCGGAAGTATGGAGACGTGTTCTAGTGCTGTGTCAACGCGAATTAAACAGCGTGTGCTGTTATCGAATTTTTAACTGCTGAAAAATTGACTCCTACGGAGATTCATCGTTGTTTAAAGGCTGTTATGGTGATGATGCTGTTAAAAGGTCTATTTTAAATCGATGGGTAGTAAAATTTCGTGGTTGCGAGCCATAGTTGTTGAAAAAACATGGAGTAGAAGTCCGGTCACTGCCACATACGATAAATATCGCAAACTCGTAAAAGATTTGATTCAAAATGACCGGCGAATCACTCAAAAGCATATCGGAAACCGTATTGGTCGAGTTTGTAAAGTTAAAGGCAGCCTGGCACCAATAATATTGCATAATGGCAACGCTCTCCTCACACCTCGCGCGCAACTGGAGTGGCTCTGAGAAACCTGAAATTTGCACCGAATCCGCACCCTCCTTATTCCCCCGATCTTTCGCCTTTCGTGATTTTTATTTTTCCCTCAACTCAAGAGACACCTCACGGGTAATCATTACACGGTAGGAGTTACCAAGAAATTACTGAAATGTTGACAGCTGTTCACGGTGATAATGCTCTGGAGAAAACATCCGTTTTCATGTGGATTAAGGGTTTTAAAGATGGCCGTCAAGACGCCACGGATGATGTAAGGCCGGGATGACCTTCAACCACCTGTGATGACGACAACATTGATCGTGTGAGCTCCCTTGTCCTTAACGATCGTCATGTTTACAAACTCCGTTTAAACTATGCCAAATTTCATAGGAGTTCAAAAAACAATTACTTCATAAAGTGAATTTTTTTATCTAGGAATATGTGCTTTCTCTTCTGATACTGTCCAGTCTCCATTGAGTCAAACGACAAATGTAATAATTATTTTGGCGAAATTAAATTATTTCCCTCCATCATCCTCTGGTCTTTCCTAGAAGATGCTCGCGCGTTCCGATGGCGGATCGCAAGACACTTGCGTCATTTCGACCAAGTGATTAATCAAGCATATCCCTTTGGATGACTTCGCTGTAACCACGATCCCGCGGAGCCAACATCGGATGATCCAGTTTGCGTGTGCCATTCAAGTCCTCTGGTTCGAACGCATTTCGGCGTTTTTTCCTCTTCCTCCTCCCCGCGTGTGCGTCGGACGTCCGGCTTTGGTTCAATTCCCTTGGTGGCCCGGGCAATGGCCGGGAGCGTCGAGTCCGAAGCACCCTGGATTTCCGGGATTGTGTTTGTGGGGATTGGGTGCGCGGGGATTTGGTGAATCCCGAGGATTTGTTTGGCGAGTGCCCTTGGTGCCGTAGGCCTTTGCAGAAGGGTCATTAAAATACTCCTGACATGGACATAACATCCTTGACCAGGTACGGGGGGGTTAAGTGCCGGTAACTAATTTGTCGTTCATTAGTTTTCAATGTCCACGTGTTATATTTGCCAGTGGGTCGTGCGAAACTGAATTCGGAGACCTCACTGTTTCGGTGAAATGGCGAAAAGTTATCTGAATTTGATTAAGAAAAAATATGATATGTGGAGCGCGCATCCATCGCTCACAATGAATGCGGCGAGGACGCAATCACGTGACATTGGTATGCTCTGCGCCACGGTCCAAAAATTGATTCTGATCAAAACTGATTTTAAGCCAAAATTACGACTTTCGATCAACTGATTCTTCGCGATAAGTATTGGTTATCCATCGTATCGATAGTGTTCCAAAGAAACGAAACTTAAATTTTTCTAGAATGATAAGAATGATGTTGAACTTTCAAATATACAGGGTTCGTCCGGGAAATAAGTGTACTGAGCTCAGGGAAAAAAAATTTATTACACTTTTACGTATCTTAAGCTAATATTCCTCAAATTAGGACCCTTGTGAGTCGATACACTTGTTCCAGCGGCGTTCCCATTCCTGGAACGCTCCCACCAAGGCATCATCGGGAACCTCTCGAAGACACGTCGTCACGGCCTCTTTGACGGCGTCCAAAGTCCCGTATCGCGTTCCTTTCAAACTCCTCTTTATCTTCGGGAACAGAAAGAAGTCCGGTGGTGCCAAGTCCGGGCCGTAGGGCGGGTGCGGCAGCGTTTCCACGCCGTGCTTGGCCAAGAAGTCCGACACGACAAGCGCGGTGTGAGACGGCGCATTTTCGTGATGCAGCCTCCAGATGTTTTTGGTCGCTGGCCGGACGCGGGCGACTCGTTTTCGAAGCCTGTCGAGCACTTGGACGTAAAATGCAGCATTTACAGTTTGTCGTTCAGGTACAAATTCGTAGTGGACGACTCCTCTTTTGTCAAAAAAGACAATAAGCACCATAAACTTATTTTCCGGACGAACCCTGTACGAGGGTAGGTTGAAAGGTAATGTACACATCCTGGTAGACCACACACAAAATGACCTTCAGAAGCACTCCTGGTGGCATGTGGAAGTAACATTCCCCCTCAACACGCATGCGCCGGTTTGAGGTCGTTACATTCATCCAGTGTAATTTGAGAAGCGGAAGTATGGTGACGACAAGTAAGTTGCACGAACCCATTACGCTTTATGGTGCCGCCGTTGTATTCATAAAGACTGCCCGTGTTATTTTCAGATCAACTATATCTTTTTACCTACTCCAAGTTTCGAGAAAAAATGGAAGACTTTCGGAGTTGAAAAATTTAGCATCTACCGATGTTGTCGTGGAACTGTCGAATTGTCTAACAATGGTCGAACAAAGGCCACATTGTTTTTCGGTTTTGCTGGTTGACGGCCGCCCAGAGCGTTGTCCGTGGTGAACCTCTTCCCGGCCCTCCTTAAAGGTCTTTAACCATCTCGAAACTTGTGTTTAGGACAGAGCAGAGTCCCTTTAAGCCTCACGAATCATTTTTTAGTCTTCTCGAGAGATTTGTTTTCAGTTGAGCACAAAAATTAGCGATCGCGTAACGTTGCTCGATCGTCGATTCCATTTTTTTCGTGTGATATGGTCGGCGCGGGTCAGAGGTTTACAATAACTGACGTGCTGCCGCTTCCACAGCATGGAGAGCACTGAGACCGGTATCGCGGCAAAGCTTAGCGTCTCCCCCCCCCCACTTACTCCAAGTAATTCGATCCAACCTCGACTAATAGGAGTGGTGCGGGACATTCAATTGCATGGCTTGTAGAAGGCGCCCCATAAGTTGGGCTGTAGTTTGGAGTGACAATCTGCTTCAACAAATAAATGTTAAGTGAAATAATCCATGGAACGTACACACTAAACACGGAATACGTAGTGTGTGCAATAAATGCGAGAACTGGCGCTATCTGGAGGCCATGACGCGGAATATAGCCCCACCCACCTGCGGGTCTTGTCGCCTGAGACTCAATGAGCCGTCTGTGCTAGGCGGATCGTCGAGATGTGCGTATGGTGCCAGTTATGTTAGTTTCTGTTGTTCTTGTTTTCATTATTTGTCGAAAATGGAAATTGACGATATCACGGAGCAACGAATCAACATCCGGTTGTTTGGTGAAGTGCGATAAAAGTTCTCAAGAAATTACTGAAATGTTGACAGCTGTTTACGGTGATAATGCTCTGAAGAAAACATCCGTTTTCAAGTATATTGAGTGTTTTAAAGATGGCCGACAAGACGCCACGGATGATGCAAGGCCGGGACGACCTGTGTTAATGACAACATTGATCGTGTCTGCGGTCCCATGTCCTTCGTCTGATCGTCAAAAAACTGTCCGAATGATAGCTGATGTACTGAATTTAGGAAAATCAACAGTGCACACTACTATTTTAACCGAACATGATGGATGGATCCTTCACCATGACAATGCACCTGCACATTCAGCATTGATTGTTCGCCAGATTTTGGCAATAAAACGAAGTAGACTTAATTTTGCTAAACAAACTTTTTATGTCCTCAGTTCGCGTATTCATTGGGCAGGGAAGCATGGAACTAAAATTGACAGAGGCAGTGCATCACAGGAACGAAATCAATACGGGAATCATGAACGAATAAAAGCTTGTTCATAAGTGTGCACGAATCACATTCCTTAAGATGGAGTTATTTGACTGTGGATGGGAACGATAAAATGGATGAGAGAAGAATAAAGCAGCAGCTTTCAGCATAAGAAGAAACGGAAGAGATTGAATGCCTTCGGTTAGAATTCTTACGTATCTTGCTCTAACTCACTAAGAGCTCACTGTTCCTGGGTTCGAGTTTTCAATGAAGTATTACGAGATTCAAACCCATTGCCCGGACACGGAAGGCGTCCGAGCGGAGCATCAAACGCGCCCCCCCTCCCTCTTGCGATCGCGAGCAACCGGCCACGCCGGCGTGCTTCTCAGGTTGCATACGCCGACAGACGTTAGTCCTCGCCCGCTGTAGTACGCTTTTAAAGGTACGTGAGAGGCTGAGGATTTAATATGGGGAAGTTGTGAAATGGTTATTTTATGCTATCTTCATCGTCATCCGTTAATAAGTTGACGAAAAAAAACAAATTCGATCAGTTAAGCATTCATTGCCTTTAATTTTATTCCTTATTCACGCTAACCTTTTGCCACCAATTTCCCCTTTACCTCACTCAATCATTCACGGCAGCCTTGTTGTTGTATGTCTTTGTATTCGAGTACCGAAATACGTTTTCTCTTCAAAATGGCAAAACACAACCAAGTTAACATTAGTAATTATCTTAATCGTATAAAAAAACACAAACACAGTAATTAACCCGAATGTCGGTTTGGTAGGTAATTTGGTGGAGTTCACCAAGTATTCAGCCCTATACGGCGTGTTGTGAAATTCACACATCAAGTTGGGGGGGGGCAGTTCCTTTCCCTGTGCTGGTTATGGTTTCCCAGGAAGATCTGGTACCACCCGAAAAATCACATAACTTGGGAGTAGCTACACGTCCCTAAAGAGGCTTGCCCAGGAATCGACCCCGGGCCCACCGGCCAGTAGACCAACGCTGTACCCCATGGACTACCGCGACCCTTCTTAATCGTTTATCGTTTTCGTTTTATAATACTTCAGGAGCATATATACCAACATAATAGAAAAAGTTTGACATTCTGACTCCCCAAGCCCGCGAAATGAAAAAAATTCCCGTTAATATTTGAACACGCCTCGTACATCCGAAAATTGATTTGCTATTTGGGGAACAAATTACGCCACGGTAGGGAATGAAGACTTCTAATTTTTTGTACACAAATAGTAAACACACACAAAGAAAAATAGGCTAGACCCGATTCGGAATTACTTCAGGGAATTCGGAATACTTAGGAATTTTTGAGCTCAAAACTTTAATTTATTTTCATTAATTTCTTTTTTCACACAAACACATACGCACATGTACCATAACATGTCGAACTCAGATTTTAGATTTTGATTCATAGAATAACATGGGCGTAAAAAATTACATTCTTTCCGGACAAGCTAACAAAAAATTTGGATTTATTAGGAGAGTACTTGCTGAATGTGATGAAAGGGTCAAAGAGAAATGTTATCTATTGTTGGTTGGGCCTCATTTATAGAATATGCTGGAAGTATGTTATGGGATCCTCACGAAGTTGGATTGATCGCCAAACTGGATCGCGTGCAGCGTAAAGGAGCTCTAGATTTGTAAAACGTTGTTATGATAAACTTAGTAGCGTATCCAAAATATTAGAGCAGCTAGGCTGGGAATCACTCAATGGAGCGAAGGTTATATCACACAGATTGAAGCTCTTTTTGCATATGAATTGGAAGGAGGTCTCTTAAGCAGTGATTTGGAAAATGTATTATATTACCCCCATCGTACTGAGGCAGGAGAGGTAATATCAATAAATTTAGAGAGATTAAGTGTAGAACAGATAGATTAAGAGAAGTCTTTATTTCCACGAACGATAAGCAGATGATAGGTAGGCAAAAGAAATATGAATTATGATTTTTTTAGGTTAAACTTCTGAATCACATTTAAGACATAGAAACTGAGATTTGATCCATTAATCTCATGGACGAAAAAAATTAACTTGCAGTTATTTTTATTTTTTTAACACAGACATCTTTTTCGAGTTAATTTTCGCTTAGCAATTAAAAACATTCGCATCTTTCAGAGTTAAATTGTATTTATTTGTATATGTATATTTTATTATATATGTATAACAAGGTATATTGCAATATTTGCGTGTGAGAAAATGAATTGAGATGGAACTAGATTTTTTAAAGTAGTTATAGGGCAGTTATGCAAAGAGAAAATGCTTTTCTTTTCCCTCCGAATGGTGAGCAACAATCGGGAGCGAGGCCGACGCTGAATCAAGATGGCTAATAACAGAAGAGTGCTGCAAGCGTAACATGACAACGGCGTGATTGAAAATAAACAAACAATGGACGGATACCGTCATCATCTTCCAAAGGCGGAGACTTGTTGTTGCAGGCATTGCACCTCTTTTGTCTTTTACCTGAAGATGGTTCGTTGAACTGAATCGCCTTGTACGGGACAAATAAATCTGTGGAAAAGTGCAAATTTTGCTTTTCTCATACAAGGTTCGATCAAATAAAGGTCGGACTGATTTTATTCTGCGCAAACCGTTCAGCGGATCGAAACGAGACACAGTGTACCATCTAGCGACACACCTGACGACTAAAACGAAAGGTGTTGCGTTTGTTTACGTGGGGTCGTTACGCAACAGCAGCGGTACGTGTCCTAGCCTGTTCGTCGCCGCGTGCAACGACAGCTTGTATTGGTGTCCCTCTCTCCATTGGCATTCTTTTCGATTCATTTTATGTTGGTACTCTCGTAGTACTCTTTATATCATCTATAAATCTCTTTCTTGGCCTTCCTCTTCCTTTTTTATCCTATAATTTTCCCCTCCATTATATTTTCCAGGAAGTTTTAAAGTCTGGGAACATGCCTAACTAATTTAATTCACCTTGTCTCCATCATTTTTATTGTATTCCTTTCCTCTTTCATTTCTCGCAATACTCCTACGCTGCTTTTCCAGTGTCCGTCCGTCTTGTTCTCTTTATCCTTTCCCAAATCCACATTTCCATTGCCTCCAACCGAGTCTGCTCCCTTTCTTTCCCAGCGTCCAAGTTTCGCATCCACGCACTCCAAATGAACGTTTTTGCAAAGAATCTTCTACTTTCCAATTTCACGTGTTTGTTTCCTAAAAGAGCCTTCTTATTTTCGCACGCCTTCTTCGCCCCAAAGCCATCCTTCCTTCTCTTCACCCCAGGGGTGCATCTGGTGTCTCTGGTAATTATCACACTCCCAAGGTAGCGGAACTCTTCTACTTGGCTTATCCTTGATTCCCCTGACATCAAATTTACAAGGGCTTCTTTACTGTTCCTAGAAACATCTAACCTTTGCTTTTTCCACATTTATTTTCCGTTTCCATTTTTCCCAATCTGTGGACAGCGTTATTAGGATTCCTATCTTTGGCTGATTCTGCCAATGTCACAATATCATCTTCAAACCTAATGCAGTGTATCTCTCTTCCGATATAATAATAGCCTTGGTTGCTGTTTAATATAAACTGGCATTATTGTTCCACAGAAGTTGCAATCCAAAAGTCTTCAATTCACAACAGCGAAGTTCAGCACCATTGGAGGAAAGATCTCCCACGACCTCGCCATTTGATTTTCCTCGAGTATGAACGTCTTAAACGATGGGACGTGGACTTAAAATGCCGTCTGGGTGGGAAGGCGCTTGCTAATTCCCTCACGGCTGAGGGAGTGACTCGATTCAAACGCCTTTATGATCACTCGGTGTGAGCCATTCCACACGTCACACCTATCTTTTTCAACATTCACCAAAATTGCCCACTCCACGTTTACGTATTGTGCTCGAGTGTCCTCCAAGGTCGCCACTTTGCGTCCTCCAAGGGTGCCTTGGAAGGAGGCGAACTCACAACATCTTCGGAGAAAATGCATTAAAGGAGATTGACTTCATCAAGCGACCGTTGATTGGATTGAAGTATTTAAGAGGAAGAGGCGTTACTTCGTTTTTTTTTGGTTTATCACCTTTAGCACACACAGTGGGAGCCATCCGGGTCCTACCTTACTGGAAAACTCTTTTAACAGTTGGCATGCGGGTATAATTCGGCGCCGAATTACGCGTACAGCGGGCGTGTTTTCGTAAATCACGCGGAAGTTTTGTTAGTCAGAAAAATCGCATTAAATCAAAAACTACTTCATTTTTATGAACGAAACCTTTTTTATTTTACACTTAAATATATGCTGTTTGATTATTTAACAAAAGAAACGATATTCTTACGGAATCATATAAATAAACGATTTTTAAAATTTGAAAAAGTATTAAAAAACATTTTTTCATTACAAGTACAAATGGAAATGATAATACGTTAATAGTTTTGTACAGTATGGTACCGTTCAAAACATTTTCCTCTGTGAAGAGGAACACGGCGGAAGCTACATATGAAACAGGTTTCACTTCGTAGTTTTTTAGCTGCGAACACGCGACATTGTCTTTGTGGGTTTTTCTTCTTCCCGGCACCAACAATTTTCTCCAATGTGTGTTTGCGCATATCCATGGATAATCTTTGAGGAGGGTCGCGTTTTGATATCATTTTCTCCGGTTCCGCAGTGCTGATTTCAGGTAGTTCATCAGTAACCCAATGCCGTGCGACGTTGTACAAAAATTTCTTATATCTTATTTTTTCCGTCCTTGTCGAATTATACTCTACATATGCATTGAAAAATGCACAATTCATCATGTACATGGCTAAGCGCTTTGCCCACTACACTGTTTTCCGCAAAATGCTGTAATAAGACAAATACTGATCGGTCCTATCTACTCCTTTCATGTACTTGTTGTAGTCGATCAAAGCATTTGGCTTGATAATTTTTTGTCTCTTGATACGATCAACATTATTACTTTCTTTCATTTCCGCGGAATGGATTGAAGAGATGAGACTGATTTCTTTCTTGGATTGCCATACTTGTACCAATATATCATTTTTTCTGCGTTTCTCCTTTTTTTCAAATTAGTTTTTCGCAGGCACTCTGGTAGACCTCTGTTCTTCCTATTTGTTCCACAAATTCGTATTTTTTTCTGTAAAAGGGCCTCTGGGTTATCGACGCTGTTGTAGTAATTATCCACATACAAATGGTGCCAGAGATCAGTAAATGGCGAAACTACTGTGCGTATCGTTTCGATCAATCGTGATCCTTGAGCTGCATAAACTTGAAAATTACAAATATATCCCATGTCGCTTTCAGACAACATTCGTATCAGTATGCCGTATTTTATAATTTTTCCAGCATTATAAACTCTAAAAAACAATCTTCCTCTCCAAGGAATTATGCCCTCATCTGATGACACTTGTTGTTTCGGTTTGTAAATGTTATTGAATTTTTCAAGAAAGTAATTTAGTATAGGCTTGGCTTTGAATAATCGATCAGAATCGTCTGTGATGCCTTCATTGTTATTGAGATGCCAAGCCTTCCATATTTGGCGAAATCTATCCCTTGGCATAGTTTTTGAAAAAACGGAGTACTTGTGCAGACATCGGTTGACCAATAATCGTCTCGGGCGTCTTTACGAACTTGTTCCATGAAAATAATGAGCCTTAAAAATTTTTTCATCTCCGGAATCGTAATATCTCTCCAGTTCATGATTTTGGGAGATGTTTTAAACTGATTTATATTCTGATAATAATATCTACGTATTTTATAATAATAATACGTATTTTTACGTGACCCGCGCTCCAGCGACAGACTACAAAAAACGTAAAAATACGTTGCCCGCATGCCAAGTGTTAAGAACTCTTGCGGAAGAAACTAGCAGTTTTCATAGATATCCGTAGAAAAGGAGACCTGTTTCCATAGGTTTCCTGCAGATTATGCTGAATGATTTTAATTTGTGAAGTGAACAAAATTTCAGAGAAAAGCTGTCTGATTCTGTGGACTTGAGCGGTATAGGGGGACTGTTCAGTAAGAATTGGGAAATGACAAAGTTCTGCAATGTCTTAATTTGAAGGTCACGGTCGCGAAGGGTATTGATAATTTGTTTTTACAAAAATTGGCAATTATGGAGGGGCTGTCGCCACAACTATCGTGGAACTAGGGTTTATGAGTCCTTACTTCAGTTTTTGAGGTTTACGAGTTTATGAGAATACCTTGAAGAAGGGGACAAAGTTGATTAAATTTTGCAAAATAGAGTTTTTCTGGCCCCAGTTCGCGTATTTATCGGACATACCTCGTAGATATTCTGATCCCGCAAAGAAGTGTCCCAAGGGCAATGTTTCATGGAAATTCGCGTCGCGAAGAGTGGCTCCATACGGAATTGTATGGAAATCGAATAAGAATCGCAGGAGCAGCAATTCATAGGACAAACACTAGTGTTTGCCCTATGAATCCCATTTTCCTCCCCATTGGGTTACACGAAATCAACTATCTGAAGCGAGCGTAGCGCTAAATCAATACGGAAAACAAGAGAAGAGCCCTGAAGCTAGATATTGCAATGACGCGTTGATAAATAAACAAAAGACGGAATATACGAATTCTTGTAATCGATTGATATATAAAAAATCTTCCCGTTCACCAGATATTAAGAATTGTTGTAAGGCTGTTTCTAATATTTTAAAGGCACTTTGTTAATTACCAAAGGAAGACGTACCTCAGCTCCACCATATTAAGTACGTTTTTGCTGTTTACTTTAATTTTATTTTGTTTAACATTTCACTTATATATATATATATATATACACATACATACTACCAACAAAGCTGACATCCCACCCAGCTAAAGTTGTTCTCAGGATCATCAACAAAAGGATAGAGAGTAAGGCAAATGAGTCCTTAGGGGATGATCAGTTTGGGTTTAGGAAAAGAAGAGGTACGCGCGATGCCATTGCAGTAATAAGATCGCTAATCGAGAGGAATACTATATAGAATACAATCAGGACAATTTTGCCTGTTTTGTAGATTTCGAAAAGGCGTTTGATAGAGTGAATTGGGAAAAATAAATGCGTGCATTGCAGTAAATAGGAATGATTGGAGGGACAGGAGACTGATCCGCAACCTGTACATGTCTCAGACTTCTCAGGTGCGAGTGGGGAACGGAGAGTCCGGATGGGCAGTGTTAGGAAGAGGGGTAAGGCAGGGTTGCCCATTGTCACCGGTGCTGTTCAACGTATATGTGGAGGAAATGATTAAAGAGGCATGGGAAGAACTGGAGATAGGAATGAAAGTCGGAGGGGAATTCGTAAAATCGGTTAGGTTTGCTGATGACCAAGCATTAGTGGCTCAGTCGGCCAAGGGGTTGCAAGCATTGCTGAGTTAATTGGAGGTTCAGTGCGATAGATATGGGATAAGAATCAATATTAATAAAGCAAATGTTATGCGATTTTCCAGAAAGAAAAAGGCTAAGCTAAACATTAAAATAGGCGGGGAAAAAATAGAGCAGGTAGAACAGTTTACTTATCTCGGAAGTGTTTTGGACCAATACGGTCAAAGTAGTGGGAACGTAAGGAGAAGAATTGTGCTAGGCAAGGAGGCTTTCTCAAGGAGGAGGGAGTTGATGACGGGGAAGTTGAGTAGAGAGTTTAAGAAAATACTCGTCAAAACTTTGATATGGAGCGTAGTTAATTGCAACGCGGAATCATGAGTGATTGTAGTATTAGTGGAGACGACCGCCAGCTGAGGTCATTTGCTTGACTAGGAATGTTCAGGGAATGGAGAAAGGGAGGAGGGAAACCCGTCGCCGGTCCACTCTAAACGACGAAAGGTGCCAAGGGATCGGAGTATTAGTGCAAAGTGCTCTTCACGTAACACTCCAACGGGGTTTGCGACACCACTGAAAAAAATATTTAAGACTCCAGCATTCGAACCCAAGAATCCAGAAATAGCCAGTTTAGTTCTTAAAAAAATTCTGTTACGTGATCAGAAATTTTCAAATTGTAAATGAAGCGTACGCATGAGTTAAAAACCCTTTGTAGTTTTACCGACAGCTCGTTAGAAAGGTCTTGATAAGCTAAAAGTCACCGCAATCAAGGTAAAGAATAATGAGAGAAGAAACTATCTGCTTTTCTAATGTGATGGGCATAACATACTGATATTTCCTAAGGGAGTGGGGGGATTGATTGGCGGTTCAACATGATTTAAAAAATTGTGAAGACAATGTGAGTGTGGTGCAGATGTGGAGACATGTCGGGGCGAGTTGGCTTTCTACCCTTACTTTCAGGGGTGATCATAAGGGTAGAAAACCAACCCAAGTGTCCACAGGAAAAGTAAACCGCAAAACCGCAGCAGCTAACCGCAAGCGGGAGACCACCGGCGGCCCGCTGGCGGTTATTTCGCGCACGCGGCGTGAATCGATCTCCTTCCGAGGGAAATCACCATCCCCCGCCACCCCCCGCCCCTCCAACGTGGGACCCTTGGGATTCGGATGCTTGGGGGAGGGGGGGGGATTGGTTGGTTTTGGCGGAGGATGAAAATTTACGTCGCGTTCGCCGTTTGAGGGAGTAAAATCCTTTCTCCCAACCCCCACTCATGCGGACTAACCCCAACGCATTCTCCCATCTCATCAATACCACTCCCATCCGGAAACATCCCTCTCGGAATTGCTGTGGTTACTCTCGTTGCCCACGTGGGGTTTCGGTGAGGCAGGGGAGGTGACCCCCGGGGGAATTGGTTGGGGCGTTCTTCTGGGGTGGGAAGGAAATGTACGTTCCCCTCCCCGTACATAGCGGATTATTAATGCGCGTATATATATACATGTATATATATAGGTGTAAATGTATATATATATTTATACATTTATATATATGTATATATATATATATTTTTTTTACACACATATATAAACACAGTATTCAACCCGAAGGTTGGTTGGGTAGGTGATGGTAGAGTTCACCCAGCCCGAGCTTCCTTAGCCCGAGTCAGCCTAGTCCGCGGCGAGTGACATTCACACATCAGGGTAGGGGGGCCAGTTATTTTCCCTGTGCCGGTTATGGTTTCCCAGTAATATCTGGAACCCGAAAAACCTCTTAGCTTGGGTGGAGCTGCAGGTGCCCAGAGTGCCTTGCCCGGGAATCGGACCCGGGACCCTCCGGTCAGCAGTCCAACGTTCTGCTCTACCCTCTGGACTACCGCGACCCACATAAAAACACATTCACACACATATATATATATATATATATATATTTAATGGATTAATTACACTCGCCGAGGGACGGACGCCATTTCACGTGGTGTCGCCCTTGTTTCTTCTGGTTGAGTGGTGTCGAGAGTGTAATATTTTGCCGCGGTGGTATTTTTCCCTCAAATAATAGCGTTTTTGTTTATTTCATCCATCTGGCGTCCATCCATGATGGCGTTCGTCGCGTTGTTGCTTTTCGCCATCAATCGTTTGCCGTTCCTTCCCCGTGAAGCCGTGCGCGTATTATGACGCTACCGGCGATGCCACACACGAGTCAAATCGTGTCGGAGTTCACATGGGAAGTCGAAGTTTTACGCGTTTCACACTCATGTTGGTACGTTAGTTCACCATCGACAACGGTTAGGTTCTAGAGTCGAAATGCACTCCATGTCCTATTTCCATGGTCGAGTTTGCCCCCAACAATCTGTTCGGATATGATTGATTATTAGTCGATGAAAATGGACGATTTTATTTGATGTTAGTTTCGAGAAACCATTCTTTATCCATCTATCTATTAAATTTATTTAGAATTCATTAATTTGAATAAGCAAGAAGTATGTTTTATATTGTTTGGGCTTTGCTATAACTTTAAAGTTTGTTCGCGATTGTTTTGAACACGATTCCATTCCAATTTAGATTGATTCGGGTTTAATGCAATGAAAGGTTGACCAGACCACAGTCATATTTGATGTGTTTCTCATTAATTACGACAGAGAGACTTGATCTAATGATACCAAAGTAGAGATATTATGAAAACTCAAACGTGTTGTCATTTCGCGTGTTAAACCTATCGCGACCCTTCTGATTGGAACGAGTTTCAATTGAACTTACCGATTAACAAATGACGACTGTCGTGCTCAGCAGAACGTCTCCCCTCCCCATCTCCTCCCGCAATATCCACACGTAAATGGTTTTACGATTTACGCAATTCAATACCCTTCGCGCGCTGTGCCATTTCGGGGTCGGAAAGCCAAAACAAATGCTTGGTATTAAAAAATATCAGTCGATTCACCCTTCGTTTCACTTATTTCTGATAGGAAACCGGTCCGTAAGAAAAAAACAATTTTGGAAAGAATGTCAGATGAATACGCTCGTAAGAATCAATTTCGTCTCTTATCTCTCGAATGGCACAGCTATGGATACAGCTAAAATCCCCTCTTAGGGTGGATTTCAAAAGTCCACCCACCGCTTCCCCGCCGCATTATTGAAAAATGCAATTATGGAATTGGAAAGATGTTATCGCAGCATAGGCCGACGGATACGGAGCTGTGCGTTTAACGACCACTGCCAGAGTTTAGAGTTAAAAAAAAGGGGTCCTCAAATTTGAGGATTCTACATCTACATAATACCCCGCAAGCCGCAGCAAGGGCGTGTGGCGGGGGGTGTTAGGCCACCACCCAAAAAAAAGGAAAAAAGAAAAAGGAAAAAAGAAACACCGCATTCAAAACCAACACACACATGCAAACCCCAATCCACAACAGTGCACACATTCATTGCAACACCCCATCATTCGACGCGCATGCAACCACACATCTACCTATCCTCACTCCAAAAGCATGCAAGTACATACGCTTCCCTACAACAAATAATTCCACCCTAGGATGCAGCAAGAAACCTATCACGAACGTGCCAGCTAGTTTATAGCAAGTAGCCAGGCGAAACACCACCACCACAAGAGCGTTCCACACAAAACTCTCTCCCACCCAAGGTGAGGAATCTGGCCCAACGCTGCAGGTGGGAGGAGGGTACACCCGCGGAGAGGGACAAGGGATGGAAGGGTGGAGCATGAAGTTCGTAAAGACGCTCGGGCATGCGGGAAGGGTTCTGACACAACACACAGGAGGCTAGTGAAAGTGCATGCAATTGAGTTCAACTAATTGTTACCTAGACGCGGAGGGTGGCAAGTGGCATTTTTGTTATCTCCGAGTGTAACCCTAGAGTTGTTATCCCGTATTGTCCGTGGGAAGAAGGAGTCCTTGAGTCTGCTAGTCCTGGCATCTATTTCCCGAATTTTGTACACATGATCGAAGCGACCTATATATGTTGGAGAGCGAATAATTTTCGAGACCTCGGTGCTGAAACATGCGGATCCGAATTTATTTAGTAAGTTTAACCTAGCATTGAGTCGTCTTTCTTCCAATGATTCCCATCCCAACTCCATAAGCATTTCAGTGACGCTTTTCGTTTTATCGTAACAGTTTTCCACGAAACGAGCTGCCCGGCGTTGGACCTTCTCAATTTCCCGAATGAGGCCTTTTTCACACGGATCCCATACGCTACATGCATATTCTAAATGGGGCCTTACAAGAGCGTGATAACAACGTTCCTTGACCTTGGAGTCACTTCTACCGACAATGCGTCTAATAAATCCTAATTTTTTATATGCTTGCCCGCAGACTTTACGTATATGGGTCCCCCAAGTTAAGTCTTTAGTGAATGTAACACCTAGGTATTTCACCGTATCAACTACTTCAAGGTCAACTCCAGCTAATTTGTAAACTAATCCCAGAAGGATTGGATAGTTTGTTTTGAATAATTGTCAGAAGGACACCGTTGGACACGGGTGGAACTCAATGGCGTAGACGCCTCATCTTGATTAGCCCATCGTATTGCCTGCATGCATCTACGATGGTAGGCTGAAAACTAATGCACACATGCTTGTAGACACATAGCCATGCCACGAGGGTGTGCGATGGGGGATAAGAGTAACCATTTACGTATTTCAACGCTGAAGTCAAGAGGCTTCAACTATCATGCGAGATGCGCAAACGAATTCTACGCACAAATGGCTTGAACTTGATTTACAATTCTTAAGGCAAAAATAAACATGATGCTTAATTTATTTCCGAGTCTCGAATCCTCCTCCCAATCACAAATATGCAGGGGCGTTTCAATAGACTGCCTTTACTGGCTCTGGATTCAACATTATTTCTGACGGAAGATATTTTTTTGTGATCTCCCGCGCCGGTGAAAATGGCCTCTTGAACGAGACAAGCCCCGATAAGATTATATCTGGTAATATTAAATCTGATGATACTCGTAAATGATTTCAAAACTGCCAACGTTTTGATTTATCTGTATATTTCATCGCCTGAACTATAATACTATGCAATTATGTTTACACGCAATTTTACAAAACCTATCATTCGGCGAATGTTTTTCCCTATCAATTCTAGAATCCCTACCCGATTCAGCCACCAAAATAGAGGTGAGAACTCGCGAATCCTCATACATCCTATTTTTCCGATCATTTAAAATTCCCACCCTTAACCGCCATATTTAATTCCCTTCCCAGCAGTCCCTAAACCTTCCGCTCCCCTTCCCTCTCCAGACACTCTCCCCTCATGACCTCTCAGTCTGACCTGAAGAAGGCCTCAGAGTAGGCCGAAAGCTCAAATAATCTACAATGTTAGAGTTCTTTTACGTGTTATCTGTTTTATTCTGTGTTCTATTGTGCCGTCCAAAAGTTATATATATATATATATATGTATATATGTATATATATATATATATACTGTTCCTATTCTATATGATACCACATGCTTTCTAACCAACTGTCCCCTCTTCTTGTGTGTATTGTCTATTTCTCCTTTGGTGGGCGGAACAGCTCCCTAAAAGCCTTCCTTTGGCAAATGATTCGGAGCACTTGGGCGTCTTAAAAACATCGCAGATCTCAAGGTAAATTAAGTTTCCTCGGTGGTGTAATGGTAGCACATCCGCCCGGCAAGTGGAAGATCCGGTGTTCAAATCCCGGTCAAGGAAACATTTTTACTTTCGTGATCTGCTCAAAAACCGCCTTCCCCACATGTCCTGTGTTCGCCTTTTATGTGTTTTCCTATCCCCTTTCCTTATACCTATTTCTATGTTTGAATATATATATATAATCAAATATATATATATATATATATATATATATATATATATATATATATATATATATATATATATATATATATATTGGAATGACAATTATAGAGTGATATACAGCGGCGGGGACGAGAGCCAATGAGGGGTTGCCGTAATTTCAAATAAAGGGGTAGGAAGAAACGTAGTAAACATAGAGCAAGCGACAGATAGAATTTTACTCGTAGAGATTAAAGCAGAGCCGACGAACTTGGTCATTGTTCAGGTATATATGCCACCGAGCAACCACAAGGAGGAAGAAGTCGATAGGATATATGATGAGTTAGAGGATATCATCGCGAGTGTTCCTGCACGGAAACATTTGATAGTGATGGGGGATTGGAATGCGACGGAAGTTGAAGGAAGAGATGGTGGTGAGGTGGGGGACTATGGGTTAGGTACGAGGAATGAACGCGGGGAAAAAGCAATTGAATTCTGCAGAAGACAGGGGTTAGTCATCACTAACACATGGTTTAGACACCACAAAACGCGTAGGTATTCATGGAAAATGCCAGGTGACTCAGAAAGGTATCAGTTAGATTATATTATGGTTAGGCACAGGTTTAGGAACAGTGTGATAAATTCGCACAGTTTCCCAGGAGCGGATGCGGACTCTGACCACAATTTAGTTGTTATGAAATGTAACGTTCGTTTCAAGAAGATAAGGCAAGGGCGGCGGGTTAAAAAATGGAATTTAGAAGCAGTAAATGGATTAATGAGGAGGGAGTATCAGCAGGCTGTAGAGAAAATGATGGATGACGGTAAAGAACTGAGTACTATCGAAGAAAAATGGGAATGTATCAAAAAGGGATATTGGAAGCCGCTAAAGACACTATAGGAACCGTTAACGGGAAAAGGATAAGGAAACCATGGGTAACGGATGAGATGATTGCAAAGATGGATGAGAGAAGAAGATGGAAAAATGTAAACACAGAGTTAGGCAAAATGAAGTACAAATAGTTAAACAATAAATTGAGAAGGGCCACAAACAAAGCAAAAGAAGAATGGTGGAAAACGCAATGCGAGGATATGGAAAGTTTACAGAAGAAGGGTGAAATTGGTGCTCTATACAGCAAGGTTAAGTTATTATCGGGAAGTAAGAAGGCAAGATCTGTGCTAACAGTTAAAGATAAGTGGGGTAAGATAATAGTTGAACCAGGAAAAATCCAAGAGAGATGGAAGGAATATATAGAAACACTGTATGGTAAAGAACTGAGGCCGACAAGGTTAGACATAGAAAAGGAACATGACGTAGAAGAAGATAGCTTAGGTCCAGGCATACTCGACGATGAAATAGAAAGGGCAATAAAGGAGATGAAAGCAAATAAGGCTGTGGGGGTGGACAATATTCCTGTAGAAATGTTGAAATGGTTAGGGAAAGGTGGGAAGAAGGCCATATATGGACTGATTCGTAGTATGTATGAGGAAGGAATCTGGCCGGAAGATTTTGTGAGATCGGTGTTAGTTCCTATTCCAAAAAAGGCAACGTCTATATCATGTGAGGATTACAGAACAATAAGTTTGATATCCCACGCAGCTAAAGTTATTCTCAGGATCATCAACAAAAGGATAGAGAGTAAGGCAAATGATTACTTAGGGGATGATCAGTTTGGGTTCAGGAAAGGAAGAGGTACGCGTGATGCCGTTGCAGTAATGAGATCACTAGTCGAGAGGAATATAGAATACAATCAGGACGTTTTTGCCTGTTTTGTAGATTTCGAAAAAGCGTTTGATAGGGTGAATTGGGAAAAATTAATGCGTGTATTGCAGAAAATAGGAATGGATTGGAGGGACAGGAGACTGATCCGAAACCTGTACCTGTCTCAGACTGCTCAGGTGCGAGTGGGGAACGGAGAGTCCGGATGGGCAGTGTTAGGAAGAGGTGTAAGGCAGGGTTGCCCATTGTCACCGGTACTGTTCAACGTATATGTAGAGGAAATGATAAAAGAGGCATGGGAAGAACTGGAGGTAGGAATGAAAGTCGGAGGGGAATTCGTAAAATCGGTTAGGTTTGCTGATGACCAAGCATTAGTTGCTCAGTCAGCCAAGGGGTTGCAAGCATTGTTGAGTGAATTGGAGGTTCAGTGCAATAAATATGGGATGAGAATAAATATTAATAAAACAAAGGTTATGCGATTTTCCAAAAAGAAAAAGGCTAAGCTAAATATTAAAATAGGCGGGGAAAAAATAGAGCAGGTAGAACAGTTTACATATCTCGGAAGTGTTTTGGACCAATACGGTCAAAGTGGTAGGGACGTAAGGAGAAGAATTACGCTAGGCAAGGAGGTTTTCTCAAGGAGGAGGGAGTTGATGACGGGGACGTTGAATAAGGATGTTAAGACAAGACTCGTAAAAACTCTGATATGGAGCGTAGCTATGTACGGCGCGGAAACGTGGTCGCTGAAGCAGGAGGATAGACGTAGATTGGAGGCTTTTGAAATGTAAGTGTGGAGAAGAATGGAGAAGGTGAAATGGACCGAAAGGAAAACAAATGAGGAAGTACTAGAAATGATAGGGGAGGAGAGGGGTTTGTTGAGAGAAATCCTATGGAGGCAGGAAAAATGGATGAAAGGCGTATTGAGCGGTAGTGGAATGTTGAAGAGGGTAATAGAGGGGAGAATGTTGGGCAAGCGAGGAAAGGGTAGGAACAGGATAGGGATGTTGGACGGGATGAAGGGAGGAAAGAAGTACACCCAGATGAAGAGGGACCTGATATAGATTGGTTTGCTGGGTGGGGAGTCACAAAATGTTTATTTGATAGTTGTGTCCATCCAAAAACCTACCTTAACCGGTAGATTACCTAATATATATATATATATATATATATATATATATATATATATATATATATATATATATATATATATATATATACTGATCAGAGGGTCCGGGTTCGATTTCCTGGTAAAATGCATGGGGCGTAGGGGAAAGGGTCTGAGTCCCTCCCCTTATTACCCTCATGTATTATCCTTTTATTGTTGAGTTTAATAATGGGTGGATTCTACCATGGCCTGAAAAACCGACCTTCAGGTTGGTTACTGTGTTTATGGCATATATGTGTATACACAACACAATAAAAAGCCGGTGGTATTTGGCCGAGGAGCCCACTAACACCGGTTCCCCTCCCTAGAAGCTAACCAGAGAATCCAGTCGCCCGTCCGTCCACCCGGGAGCAGGTGTCCTACTGCTACTTTAGGGCAGGCCTCGTATTTCCCCCGTCCTTTTCGAATCATCCCCCCGGACAGCCTCCCCTCAACACTCTACCAACTCATATCTCCCTCCGCGTGCCTCAGAATCAAATGACACCTTTTATCACATATTTTCCTCATCCTCGAACAAGTTTCTTGACGGTAGGAATACGTTTCACGCAATACTTTCACTCATTTTTTTCCTTGACGTCCCTTACGTCAATTACCTCCCATTTGAGAGTCCTTTTTTTTAATGACGCAATTATTTTTCTAATACAGGCGTAGTAGAAGGGGGGAGGGGAGATTGAGAGGGATATGAACCCCTTATTTGGGAATAATTTCGGCCTTCATCAAATTTAAAATTAATATCGACATAAAATACATAAAAAGCGAAACTAGTTTCCTTTGACATTAATAATTTATTTCCTTGTGTACCCATATCGGAAACTTTGCTTAGGGTGGAAGAACTACTCAAGAATTCCACCATTGTCCAAAATATCTCTGACGACTTGATCTCCCTCATTAAAATTACAGTTAACCAGAATTATTTTAGTTTCAACGACACTCTATACAGCCAAACGGATGGGTTAGCCATGGGTTCCCCACTGTCCCCCTTCCTAGCCGATGTCTTCCTCAATTCTGTAGAAGAACATCTTTTCAATGCTGACAATCAGCATAACAAAAACGTGGGTTATTGGTTTCGTTACGTGGACGATATTCTATGCCTATGGACAGGAACCAACCGGCAGCTAGACTCCTTCCTTAATCACCTGAACTCAATTCATCGGATTATTTCCTTCTCCATGGAAAAGGACCTCAATGGCACTATCAACTTCCCCGACTTGTCAATTACATTGAGGGAAAACAGACACGAATTTGAAATTTATAGAAAATCCACTTATACAGACCATATAATTTCTAATGATTCCGCACACCACTTCTCTCACAAACACGCGGCCCTCCACTCCATGATGCACCGCCTCCTACACATCCCCCTTTCCCCCAAAAACTTCAATAGGGAACTCCTCACAATTACTAGCATAGCTACCAACAATGGTTACAACCCTGAGCTAGTTGACACATTACTGCGGAAAAAACAAAAATCAATGGCCTTAAAAAATATTTTCGTTTCACAGCCCGCAGTATCTAAGGACTTCAAGTGGTGCTCCATTCCATTTCTGGGGGATATTTCATATAGAATTTCCAACTGCCTACCCACCTCACTCAAAGCAGCTTCTACTCACCCGTAACCCTCTCCAAACTCCTAGCCAATGGAAAAGACACCCAGGACAATCTTCACAAATCAGGCATTTACAAACTGAAATGCGACGATTGCAATAGCGTTTATGTCGGCCAGACAGGTAGGAACATCAAGGTACGAGTCAAGGAACATGCGAGGTGTCACAAAAATCAGAACACCAACTCTCTCTTCGCCAAGCATTTACTGGAATTCGACCACAGCAGTGACTTTGTCCCGGAGATATTACACATACTCCCAAAAGGATTAAAAATGGACGCTCTCGAGCAATTAGAGATAAGAAGGCACTTGGCAAACCCTAACACGACCCTTTGTAACGAGCAATTGTTCCCATACCCCCCCCACTCCTCTCCGAGAAACTAGCCCGGAAATGGGCAAAACAACCCCTCAACGAACCTGAGGACCCTCACCCTTCTCAGGCCCCTCCGCCCCTCCCCGCCACCACTCGGTCCTGAGGGTATATATTCTGCCACTGTCTGTGTAGCAAACTTGTACCTGATGATGCCGCAAGTCGGTGAAACGCGTTGTACCATCTAATAAAATCTGTGGAAAAGTACAAATATTTCTTTCCTTTTTTTGGTATGGAGCGTTGCCATGTTGCAAGATTATTGGCGCCGGGCTACCTTTGACAAGATAAACTCGACGTCGGAGGTGTTTTAAAGTCTGTATATTTTCAGAGAAGAATTTACCGTTGCCCTTCGTTGCAGAAAATCAGTCATACAAACTCAGTGAGGATCCCAAAACACAGTCAAAAGAAGTTTCATGAACAATTGTGACTTTATCAGGCTCGCAACAATGGCATTTTACTACCCAGCGATTCACAGCAGACCTATCAACAGCAACGTCACCATAAACAGCCTTTAAACGGCGAACGCATTTTAGTAGGAGTCACTTTTTAAGTCATTGTGTTTAATTTGCGTTAACATAGCACTAGAACACGCCTCCGTGCCTCCGTTTCTGGAAATCCACTGAATGAACATAACGACCTCAAACATGCGCATGCGTGTTGAGGGGGAATGCTACATCCACATTCCACCAGGAGTGCTTCTGATGGTAATTTTGTTTGTGGTCTACAAACATGTGTGCATTGTTTTCAGCCTACCCTCTTTTCTTAAAAAGTTCAACTTCTAAGAAAATAACAACAATACTAATTGTTTGAAAAAGACTCTTCCTTCCCTAAAAGGTTTTCTAGATTTGACATCTTCACTAAAATATCCGATCACGATCAAAACCGTTCCACCAGCCATCATTTATGTCCTCTGAATTTGATCTCCGTTTGCGATTTCCTTTTTTAAATTTTAAGTTTTTTTCGTTTTGTGTCATTAAAAATCAATATCCCTCATGCACGTATCTCTCACGTAGCTCGAGGCACACAGGTCCACTTGTCCCTCCAGCAACGGCTGAGATCGCTCATGTGAGACTTCGCGTTGAGTCTGGTGCTTCGTTCTCATCTCGCTATTCGTACGAGATATTAGGATGCGTGAATTTTCACTTCTGCCTCTTCAAGACTCCTGGCTATACATCCATGAATATTTGGAATGCATAAAAACTGTAGTAGCGTTACTGTTCAGAGAGCAGAATCACCTTCGCAGGAAGAGGCAAGGGGTCTTGAGAAATCGAATAAGAATGGCTAAGAAGGTCGGAATAAAAAAACTAGTAACGGCAAGCAATACGAGTGTTAGCATAGATAATTAGGCAGCATTTATTTGGGACTTATAAATGGGATCTCCTTGTTTACGGATTCGTGACTTGGATGATAGGAGGCAGCAGAGGAAAGAAGGTTTGATTGGCGATGGAAACGCGGTGCTATGGAAGAATGATGGCTAAGATAAAATGAATAGAGTAAAAAAAAATGAAAAGACTTTCGAAGAGGGGGGGAAGAGTAAAGAGGCTTATGATGGACACATTAGCAAGAGAAAACAAACGAGGAAGTGCTACGTGTGGTGAGAGGGAAGGGGAGGGGATTGTTGGGAGAAATCACAAGGAGGCAGGAAATATGGATGAAAAGCATTAAGATTGGCAGTGGGAAGTTGAAGACTGTCATAGAGGGGAATTAATAATTAGGCAAACGAGGAAGGGTTAGGAATAGCATTGAGATGTTGCACGGGATGCAGGGAGGAAGGACGTATACAGAGAGTTAAAGAGGACTTGTTGTAAAGCGTTTTGTTGGGAGAGACTAAGGGATGTAGCGACGTTCAGTCTTATGTTCATTCATAACTTAGCTGAAAACGTTAGACTACTAAATACTAATAATTTTTGCAGGGGTTGAGACGTAATCCAGAGTGATTCTTCAGTTGGGAAAAAAATGATAATAACTCAAATTCCTTAAGAACATATGGGAAAATATTAAGGAAAGGGTGCTATTTTAAATATAAAACTACAGAGGATCTGTATTTAAACCATTGAGTATTATAAATTGTTTTGCTGCGGCAGAATTAATATCGTTAATTAAAAATTACCACTCTATGCATATTACGGTAGTCGCTAACTTTTAGTGATGACATATCGATTTTTATCCGAGTAAGCAACGTAAAAGCAGTCAAAAGAGCATGTATGTTTATAATCGTTAATGTTGGAACACAATACTTAATTTTTAATGTTCATTATCGCGAGTAATCTGCCATTTTAAAGATTCTGGAGAAACTATTACGCGTCAACGTGGCGTCTGGAGCAAGTCATCCGACCCTACGCTCGGTTTTCTTTCTTCCTATCGGTTCCTCGTCCAAATCTCCACATCCCCTCAGGTGGTCTGAAACGTCGCTCCCTTTCCGCCCCCGGCTTACACGCCGTTCTCCCTTCAATCATGGCCGTCAACCTATCAATATCCGCGCCAATCACATTTCATCCGCCTCATTCGAATTTACCACTAGCCCAACCAGCATCTTCCCCTTTCTTCCTTCACCCTATCCTCCTAGAACCTAGGGTTCCTTGGGACATTCGCGAGTCAAGATAATTCCACATGCAGAATCCTAGATCATAATTACGTTAATTTCAACGCACACAGACACTAATCATTCCTCCCATGAAACTATAGAGAAAAAAAACAAGTAGCTGATAAAATCATTTGACTAGAAATGAGGATATATGATTAATTAAAAATGTAAATCAGTCTACTTAAAGATGAGGAGTAGACAATAGAATATATATCTGGTGTACGGATTACGGGATCCAATTATTCGGATAGCTGTTTAGTTTAGAGATATCAGATATTAATTTCAAAACTATCAAAAATGCATGTTTGGATTTCTCGTATGTGTGTGCCTATATTATGGACTACACCCTTGCCGTGGTGGAAGGGCTTATGCGTTCCAATGACCTCTAGAGCTATACAAGCGGGAATAATAACAATTGCTCCTAGTAGGGTCACCCATGCCAGATAGGTCGAAGATTAGGAGCCAGACGAAAGGTAGTCCACGCAGCGTCTGTTCCTCAGTGTGGCGGCTGCAAAGGCGTCTGACCCCAGTGAAGCGGCCATTAAGTGATGGTGTCACGTTAAAAACACTATTGAGGAAGGCAACGGGAAACCACCTCAATTATTAGTCCCAAGAGAATAATGATGGACAACATAGGAAAATTGAGTCCTGGAAACTGCGAGACTCGGCCCAATGGGCCGTGTGCCCGGCTGCGGAGGAGGCGAGGCTTCCGCGGTCGTCATCCCACGAAACCTTTGCGGGGGAGAAATAACAGCAGCAGGAAAGAATACGCAGAAGAAGGCGAAAGTAGTTAGAATAGGAACATGGAACGTCAGGACAATGTTGAGCACAGGCCGAATAGAGAATATTAAGCGAGAGATGGAAAGAGGTAATATAGATGTTTTAGGTCTATGCGAGGCGAGATGGAAGGATAGCGGGGATTCCTGGAGTGACAATTATAGAGTGATATACAGCGGCGGGGACGAGAGCCAACGGGGGTGCCGTAATATTAAATAAAGGGGTAGGAAGAAGCGTAGCCACAATTGAGCAATCAACGGATAGAATCATACTCGTAGAGGTTAAAGCAGAGCCGACAAACTTGGTCATTGTTCAGGTATACATGCCACCGAGCAAGGTGGCAAAAACCAAACCAAAATCAAAAGGCGTAGGAATACATGGAAAATGCCAGGTGACTCAGAAAGGTATCAGTTAGATTATATTATGTCTAGGCACAGGTTTAGGAACAGTGTGATAAATTCGCACAGTTTCCCAGGAGCGGATGCGGACTCTGACCACAATTTAGTTGTTATGAAATGTAATGTTCGTTTCAAGAAGATAAGGCAAGGGCGGCGGGTTAGGAAATGGAACGTAGAAGCATTAAATTGATAAAAAGGAAGGATTATCAGCAGGCTGTAGAGAAAATGATGGATGACGGTAAAGAGCTGAGTACTATCGAAGAAAAATGGGAATGTATCAAGCAAGGGATATCGGAAGCGGCAAAAGACACTATAGGAACCGTTAACGGGAACAGGATAAGGACCAAGCATTAGTTGCTCAGTCAGCCAAGGGGTTGCAAGCATTGCTGAGTGAATTGGAGGTTCAGTGCGATAAATATGGGATGAGAATCAATATTAATAAAACAAAGGTTATGCGATTTTCCAGAAAGAAAAAGGCTAAGCTAAACATTAAAATAGGAGGGGAAAATATAGTGCCGGTAGAGCAGTTTATAAATCTCGGAAGTGTTTTGGACCAATACGGTCAAAGTAGTAGGGACGTAAGGAGAAGAATTGCGCTAGGCAAAGAGGCTTTCTCAAGGAGGAGGGAGTTGATGATGGAGACGTTGAGTAGGGATGTTAAGACAAGACTCGTAAAAACTCTGATATGGAGTGTAGCTATGTGCGGCGCGGAAACGTGGTCACTGAAGCAGGAGGATAGAGGTAGATTGGAGACTTTTGAAATGTGAGTGTGAAGAAGAATGGAAAGGTGAAATGGACCGAAGGAAAACAAATGAGGAAGTGCTGGAGATCGTGGGTGAGGAGAGGGGTTTGTTGAGAGAAATCCTATGGAGGCAGGAAAAATCGATGAACGGCGTATTGAGCGGTAGTGGAATGTTGAAGAAGGCAATAGAGGGGAGAATGTTGGGTAAGCGATGAAAGGGCAGGAACAGGATAGGGATGTTGGACGGGATGAAGTGAGGAAAGAAGTACACCGAGATGAAGAGGGACCTGATGTAGAGTAGATTTTAATAGGAGTCACAAAATATTTATTTGATAGTTATGTCCATCCGAAAACCTACCTTAACCGGTAGATTACCTAATTATATATATATATTATTATTAGGTAATCTACCGATTAAGGTAGGTTTTTGGATGGACACAACTATCAAATAAACATTTTGTGACTCCCCACCTAGCAAACTAATCTATATCAGGTCCCTCTTCATCTCGGTGTACTTCTTTCCTCCCTTCATCCCGTCCAACATCCCTATCCTGTTCCTACCCTTACCTCGCTTGCCCAACATTCTCCCCTCTATTACCCTCTTCAACATTCCACTACCGCTCAATACGCCTTTCATCCATTTTTCCTGCCTCCATAGGATTTCTCTCAACAAACCCCTCTCCTCCCCCATCATTTCTAGTACTTCCTCATTTGTTTTCCTTTCGGTCCATTTCACCATCTCCATTCTTCTCCACACCCACATTTCAAAAGCCTCCAATCTACGTCTATCTTCAGCGACCACGTTTCCGCGCCGTACATAGCTACGCTCCATATCAGAGTTTTTACGAGTCTTGTCTTAACATCCTTATTCAACGTCCCCGTCATCAACTCCCTCCTCCTTGAGAAAACCTCCTTGCCTAGCGCAATTATTCTCCTTACGTCCCTACCACTTTGACCGTGTTGGTCCAAAACACTTCCGAGATATGTAAACTGTTCTACCAGCTCTATTTTTTCCCCGCCTATTTTAATGTTTAGCTTAGCATTTTTCTCTCTGGAAAATCGCATAACCTTTGTTTTATTAATATTGATTCTCATCCCATATTTATTGCACTGAACCTCCAATTCACTCAACAATGCTTGCAACCCTTTGGCTGACTGAGCAACTAATGCTTGGTCATCAGCAAACCTAACCGATTTTACGAATTCCCCCCGACTTTCATTCCTACCTCCAGTTCTTCTCATGCCTCTTTAATCATTTCCTCCACATATACGTTGAACAGCACCGGTGATAATGGGCAACCCTACCTTACGCCTCTTCCACTGCCACACACACAAACATTGCCCATCCGGACTCTCCGTTCCCCACTCGCACCTGAGCAGTCTGAGACATGTACAGGTTGCGGATCAGTCTCCTGTCCCTCCAATCCATTCCTATTTTCTGCAATACACACATTAATTTTTCCCAATTCACTCTATCAAACGCTTTTTCGAAATCTACAAAACAGGCAAAAACGTCCTGATTGTATTCTATATTCCTCTCGACTAGTGATCTCATTACTGCAATGGCATCACGCGTACCTCTTCCTTTCCTGAACCCAAACTGATCATCCCCTAAGTAATCATTTGCCTTACTTTCTATCCTTTTGTTGACGATCCTGAGAATAACTTTAGCTGCGTGGGATATCAAACTTATTGTTCTGTAATCCTCACATGACGAAGCCTTTGCCTTTTTTGGAATAGGAACTAACACCGATCTCACAAAATCTTCCGGCCAGATTCCTTCCTCATAGATACTACGAATCAGTCCATATATGGCCTTCTTCCCACCTTTCCCTAACCATTTCAACATTTTTACAGGAATATTGTCCACCCCCACAGCCTTATTTGCTTTCATCTCCTTTAATGCCCTTTCTATTTCATCGTCGAGTATGCCTGGACCTAAGCTATCTTCTTCTACGTCATGTTCCTTTTCTATGTCTAACCTTGTCGGCCTAAGTTCTTTACCATACAGTGTTTCTATATATTCCTTCCATCTCTCTTGGATTTTTCCTGGTTCAACTATTATCTTACCCCATTTATCTTTAACTGTTAGCACAGCTCTTGCATTCTTACTTCCCGATAATAACTTAACCTTGCTGTATAGAGCACCAATTTCACCGTTCTTCTGTAAACTTTCCATATCCTCGCATTGCGTTTTCCACCATTCTTCTTTTGCTTTATTTGTGGCCCTTCTCAATTTATTGTTTAACTCTTTGTACTTCATTTTGCCTAACTCTGTATTTACATTTTTCCATCTTCTTCTTTCATCCATCTTTGCAATCATCTCATCCGTTACCCATGGTTTCCTTATCCTTTTCCCGTTAACGGTTCCTATAGTGTCTTGAGCGGCTTCCAGTATCCCTTTCTTGATACATTCCCATTTTCCTTCGATAGTACTCAGTTCTTTACCGTCATCCATCATTTTCTCTACAGCCTCCTGATACTCCTTCCTCGTTAATCCATTTAATGCTTCTAAATTCCATTTTTTAACCCGCCGCCCTTGCCTTATCTTCTTGAAACGAACATTACATTTCATAACAACTAAATTGTGGTCAGAGTCCGCATCCGCTCCTGGGAAACTGTGCGAATTTATCACACTGTTCCTAAACCTGTGCCTAACCATAATATAATGTAACTGATACCTTTCTGAGTCACCTGGCATTTTCCATGTATACCTACGCCTTTTGTGGTGTCTAAACCATGTGTTAATGATGACTATCCTCTGTCTCCTGCAGAATTCAATTGCTTTCTCCCCGCGTTCATTCCACGTGCCTAACCCATAGTCCCCCACCTCACCACCATCTCTTCCTTCGCCTACCGTCGCATTCCAATCCCCCATCACTATCAAATGTTTCCCTGCAGGAACACTCGCGATGATATCCTCTAACTCATCATACATCCTATCGACTTCTTCCTCATTGTGGTTGCTCGGTGGCATGTATACCTGAATAATGACCAAGTTCGTCGGCTCGGCTTTAATCTCTACGAGTAAAATTCTATCTGTCGCTTGCTCTATGTTGACTACGCTACTTCCTACCCCTTTATTTAAAATTACGGCAACCCCTCGTTGGCTCTCGTCCCCACCGCTGTATATCACTCTATAATTGTCACTCCAGTAATCCCCGCTATCCTTCCATCTCACCTCGCAGAGGCCTAAAACATCTATATTACCTCTTTTCATCTCTCGCTTAATATTTTCTAATTTGCCTCTGCTCAATATTGTCCTGACGTTCCAGGTTCCTATTCTAATTACTTTCGCCTTCTTCTGAGTCTTCTGTCCTGCTGAAGTTATTTCTTCCCTGCAAGGGTTTCGTGGGATGACGACCGGGGAAGCCTTGCCTCTCCCGCTGCCGGGCACGACACACGGCCTCTTGGGCCGAGTCCCGTAGTTGCCAGGACTCATATTATCTATAGTGCCCATCATTATATTCTTGGGAATCATAATCGAGGTGGTTTCCCGTTGCCTTCCCCAATAGTGTTTTTAACGCGACACCATCACTTAATGGCCGCCCTACTGGGGTCAGACGCCATTGCAGCCGCCTCACTGAGGAACAGATGCTGCGTGGACTACCTTTCGTTTGGCTCCTAACCTTCGACCTATCTGGCATGTGTGACCCTTCCAGGAGTAATTATTTTTACTCCCGCCAACACAGCTCTAGGGGTCATCGGAACACATAAGGCCTTCCACCACGACAAGGTTGTAGTCCATGGGAGGGATATATATATATATATATATATATATATATATATATATATATATATATATATATATATACATATATGTAATTTCTTCGCAGTAACACGGAAATGTTGAATTATTGGACAGCAACACACAACATGAAAACACATAAAAGGAACACTCAAACGTTATTTCTTGATAATTTCGGATAATTTCGATTATATTTATCCGTTATCCTCCTGAGAAAGGTGGCTAGACCACCAAAAATTCGATATCAGCAAATGTCTCTTTTATATAGGTTTTTGTTTTTTTTTTTGTCTAATAGCGGAAATTCCATTTACATTATTATTCACGTTCGTGAGACTTTCACAAAAGTGTTATATATATAAACGTAATATCTGTACATATATGCATTTATAACTCGATTAAACTATTGTATTATAAATTTTAACTGATCATTCGTTTCCAAAGCTACCCCTATACATTTATTTATTAATTATTAGTACTCAAGCGGATTGTACCCGGTGGAATACATCCATTATAAAAGTAAGCCCCAACTTCGTAATATTTCACACCGAAGCGTATATCGCTTCCGGCGCTGGTTCATTGTTCCGAAGGTAAAAATAAGGATAAAAAGAGGCGATGAAATCGCGTCCTCACAATGAAATCCAGTGTGGAGTTATGAGGAGCCAGTCGTTTGTTTTTAAACCTGACCCACTCATCATTGAATGCAATTCCGAAACAAAAGATTGCGGATCGGACTGCCGTTGAAACATTCACGACCGCTGGTCATCGAACCCGGTCCATTGGGGCGTAGAGAACGGGGTTTGCTGACTAGCGAATGAACCCGATATAACCTTCCCGAAAAAAATTTAAGTTTAAACAATTAATTTAAAATTTAAAAAAATTTAAGTGATCGCTGCGGTTGGGGTATGAGGAGATTAATACATAAAAATAAAACACTAAAAAATAATTCCTCGTGTTTTCTTTAATATATTAGAGCTAAAAATGCGAAGAAAATGGAAGTGAAATATAATCGCTTGACTTTGGTAAAACCATCGTTAATAAACAACTGGTGGATTGTGACCTGATTGGATGCTTAAAAGACTCGGGAGAAAAGTTGTTTTTAAATGTTGTGTATATTGTTAGATGCGGTGTTTGTGTGTGTATCTCTATGTACTACTGGAATGTATTACTGCAAGACTGACAGATTTGAAATATCATTTTTTCCAAGAACGATAAGGGGCCAGAATGCTTGTAGTCGAAATCTCCCAGGAGTCAGGTCATTAAAATAAGTATTAACGTACGGGTTAGGGACTGCGCGTGGATATATATTTGGAAAAATATATTTTTGTTGCAGGCTCCCCCCACCTTTCCCCACCTATTTGAAAAACCCCAACCCCCTCATCCCTTGACCTTTCCTACTGGTGCTACACCCCCTGTCACACACCTTTTTTGGTGGCTCGCAGGGTTGTTATGTGGATGCAGAAGGGGTCGCTCGGTTTATAGTTCCATAGGACGGCGTATTTCATTCGATGTGCTCTCCAGAGGTCACCCAAACTAAGGATCGGTAACAAATTAGGACACAGGATCGAGAATCGAAGCTGGGTCCCTCGGTGTAAAGGACCGAGCACCGCCGTACCATTCCGATCCCTCCCCAAAATGAAACAAGCCGAGAGTGTGATATGGTGTATTCCCGGACAAGATGAATTTTAACGCTCGTTGATAAACCTTTTTAATAACACCCTGAATTATTAATTACAGGGTCGACTCCAGGATCTATCATTGACATGCTAATGGTGATGGGGGGATGGTACATAAAAGGGTACCATTTCAGATTGAAAGCACATCGGTCAGCATTTGAAAAACAAAAAAACAAACACTGATGTCACGTTTGTCGGGAAAATGGGGCAGAATTATTGCGAATCTAAGCGGGCGCGAACAATCAAATTGCATTTGCACTGCTTTCTTCTTCTTCTTCCTTCACCAGCTCAATTCAAACGATGATCCCATTTGGCGATTTTAACACTCTGCCATTGTGTGTGCCTACATTTTCATCAGCTCAGCTGTCTGCAGAGCGCCAAAATAAAAAAAAGACGCATTAACCCCATTGATACCTCCGTGACGAAAATCTCTTCATTGAAAAACAAAAAAGGAACGAGAAGCGCAATGTTCCGGAGTTAAATACCAGAGGTCCACCGATTTTATCTCTCGGGAAAAATAAGTACCCGGTAAATGGTATGGGTAGAACGAACAGGTCTCCGAAAGGAAATAAAAATTCGCGAGCCAAAAAGTTTGGATTGAAAAATGAAAATACTGGGTCCGTCCGTCGTAGCCACGACTACTGGTCCACTGTTCAAAAAATAATAACCACAACCTATGAAAAACAGGGGGCGTGATGTGCTCTGTGCTCCCGATGGATTAAATAATCACCGTCGTATTAAATGTGAACATTTAAAGATAACAAGACTGCAAAGGTTTATTTCCATTAAATACATAACCTCAAGGATTTCTTCATTCTAATATTTATGGGCTCCGTTGCCAACTTTTACATTTGATTAATTTGTTGTGGCAACGCATGCGACGGACTTAATCGCTGTAAATTATTGACTGAGAAATGACCGCGACGGAAATTTCGTGCAAATTTAATTTATATTTAAATGAATTATGGCGAAGCAACTTTCACGAGCTTCTGGGAATTGATGAAAGGAACATTGAGTACGTATTTTAAGGAAAGAAGGTCGGTGAACACTTTGATATGGAGAGTAGTTATGTACGGCGCGGAAACTTGGTCGTTGAAGCAGGATGATAGGCGCAGATTGGAGGTATTTGAAATGTGGGTGTGGAGAAGGATGGAAAAGGTTAAGTGGAAAGAAAGGAAAACAAACAAACGAGGAAGTGCTAGCTGTATGGCGGCAAAGACCCACAAAAATCATAAATGGCTCCCTTCGGAGGAAATTACGTAAAACAGCTAAAATATTTAATTTTACTGTGAATACACTGTGACTTCAGAAGTACTGCTGAAGGCCGTGATAGAGAGGGAAGGACGTTTAGGAAGTTGAGATTGGAGGTGGAAGAGAAAATACGGCTACGAACTCCGTCTCTGTTAAATATTTATCGCGAAATATTGTGACGGAATTTAAACGTGCGCAAATATGATTTATGCTACAGCTTCGTTGACAGACGTTTGAATGACAACGTACCAGCATTATTATCATGAAACATAATGTTGTTCTCTTGACGGTATCGTCAAATTTCGATATTGCAATAAATGTTAAAGTAATAGTCATCTGTTAATTTAGTTTTTTCATATATGTGCACTAATTATTAAATTATGAGATTCTAAGCCCATCTAACACGACCCTAAAAATATGCTCGAAAACCCTGCAGTTCCAAGTAATTCCTGGCCCCTTTCATTTTATTCAAATTGTCCATTCTCTTTTCCTCTCCCTTTCTACCTTGCTTGTTCATTGCATTTGCCCGTCCACACATCGCGAGGTTTGAATATTGAAAGTATAGGTAGCAATTTTTTCCTGACGTGCTGAATTCAGTTCGTCGGTTGTAAAGTGTGCGCAATCGTATTATTGGCATTGATGCCAGATGACAGTGCACATACCATTATATCACTGACAATTAGGTAATGCGAAAGATTGCTTTTAACTCATCGACCCAGTGCATCCAGCCACACCAGCTTCAAGGTAACCGACTACCTGACGAAAAATGGCATCGCGATGATTCCCCGACCCCCTTACCTTCCCGACTTGGCACCAGCAGGCTTTTTCTTATCACCTATAAACGTGAAATTCTCCGTCAAAGGACACCACCTCCATGGGACCCTAAGTCAAGCCTTCAAAGAAGTTTGCGCGCGTACCCCTTAGAGTACCATTATCAGGAAGGAATCCGCCTACCAGGGAGCCTTCGAGTCGCGGAAAAGCCGCAAGGGCAAAAAGTGTGCCGACGCTCTCAAGTGATGCTCTTGTAAAAAAATTTTGAGGCATTTTACGAGCAGTATGAATGAAATGAGTCTATTTTTCCGAAACATTTCCAGATACTGTTTATACTATGTATCGTCCATCCTCTTTTCCTGTCTCCTTCGAGAGTGTCTTAATGGAGACCTTATCTGTCTTTGCTTCTGTCGTTTCTAGAACTTCATCTTTTCAGTTTCCATTCATTCCCTTTCATTACACCCTTATCCTCACCTGCAGCCATTCAATTGCCACACACAACACCCCTTCACATTTTCCCATCTTAATGACCCAGGGTCAGTGTCGAGTAGTTAAAACGAATTCCTCCAGAGAACTGAGGGGTGATTCCGTGACAGTGACTTTTAAAAAGAGATCACCCTCTGATGCGTATCGAAAATACAGGCATTTCACAACGTTAAAAATTGGCCTTGGCCGAGATTCGAACGTGAATCCCCTTTTTGCTTGTTCAGAGTGCTTTAACCAATTGGAAATCCAAGGGATCCAGTTTCGATTCCATGGTCAAGGCAAAATGATTTTTTTACGTCGTGGAATTTCTAAAAAAACAAACAAAATTCAAAGGAGTTGGATTCAAAATCGGGTGGATGTGGGATATTTTCCATTGTGTGGTTCTAATTTCCCACTTTTCCTTCTGAATTATTCGCCTCTGTTAAATCCGAACTATTCCCATTGCCCAGCTGCATCCGAAATAGGGAATTTAATCCTTGTACGCTATCAAATCCTGCATATTTGCTCAGGTGGAAGACCGTTCCGTGAGGATTATTAAATAATTGTGCATTATGTCCACATGAAATTGGAATTATGAACCCGATGGGGATTATAATTGCTTATATATTCCAGGAGCAAGATATGCTTTCCATCAACCGGAAGTACTTTTGGGCGTTCAGGTTTGAAAAGATGGGTTTGATGTATATTTTCGAGGTCTTTTGGGGTAAATATCGAATATATGCATGAATTGAGCCGACCAATGGAAAAAACTGTCGGATATCGCATGAACTGTGCCTTCATCTAATAACAGGTTATTCCGCAAGGCATCCTGGGATCGATTCCGTAAACTGTCACGGTCACCAAGCGACCGTTCGTTTGGTAGCCAATAGACGTCGGAAGGGAGAAGAGGTCGGAGTGGACTATAGTCTTCTAAACATAATTGTCGCCTATTTTTGACACTCGTCAATACAATATTAAGATGAGTTCGATTCGAAATTGCATTTATCAGGAATATGGTTGTGTAAAATTAACGCAATATATTTTAGGATTCAAATTATGACGTCTTTGGGATTAATCTATTTACATAGAAGGATTCAAATATAACTGACAAAAAAATTAATGAGATAGATTGTCGGACAACGCATTTCAGTCCATCGAACCATCTTCAACTACAAGACAAGATTCAAATTGTGATGCATTCCCTCTCTCCTATTGGCTCCACCCTTGGGCTATTTTCCCATCAAACCACTCCCTACCCTCCACTATCAGGATGTGTCGAACAACCCTTCCCTGATAATGTCCCTCTTAGAATCACTGACACCTCCTCAATCTGCCTCAATCCCTTCCATGCCTCCTTCCCGTTTAACACCTCTATTCTTCCCTCAAATAGTGACCACAAGTGCTTCTCTCTCCCCCCCTCTTTTTACTTTCTTTAGTCTCTCTGTTTCTTTGGGTTTTCCATATTTCCCCTCTTTGTCCCCGCCTACCTTACTCCTCACTCTTTTCTCCCTCCCCCCCTTTTCTCCAGCAGGTATGAATATGACGTATCGCTAGTTGAATCTTGTGTTGTACCTGAAGATGATTTGATGAACTGAAACGCGTTGTACCTTACAAATAAATCTGAGGAAAAGTGCTAATTTTGTTTTTCTCATGATGACGAACTTCCACTTCGTCGCGCCTGAATCTGTGAAATATATTGGGAATTCAATTTTTTCAATTGGTAATATTTGCGGACTTCAACATGTACGTAAACCCTCAGTGTATTTAACTAGTTATATCTATTCCTAAATGCACCATGGACCTTCAAATGGCCTTCGTCCTAAACGGCGATTAGTCACACCTGTATAATCGAAAGTATTCGTAACAGTGTGCTGGGCTAAGAAAATAAGAGATTTGTTGGAAATGGTGGGGAGAGATGATTGTTATTAATATTATTACCATTTGGTAGTGTAGCGCTTGAGGTAGGGTTTTTGATGCACATAGACGGAACTTGACTAAATTTCTCAGCCTTCCTTTTCCTAACCCTTCCTCGTTTGCCAAGCCTTAGACCCTCTATCACTGTCTTGAACATTTCATCGCCAGTCAAAATGTTCCACATTCGCCTTTCACCTTCCTTCTTTGGGTTTCTCACAACAACCCTTTCTCCTTTCCTTTAACCATCCGCCTTTTCCCTTTTCATCCATTAGCCATCCCTCTCCACACCCGCGTCTCTCAAAAGCCTCCAATCTTCGCCTATCATCTTCCACTTTCGCGACCAAGTTTCGCACCAGGAAAAACTACGCTCCATATCAAAGTTTTTTGACGAGTCTTTCCTTAACACCTTAACTCTACGTCCCTGGCATCAATTCCCTCCTCCTGGTGAAAGCCTCTTCACCTAAAGTTCTTATGATCATGTCTTTCTACTTGGACCATATCAGTACAAAACGCTCCCAAGATGGGTCAACCGTTTCACATTGTTTGGAAGTGCTTTGGACCAATGTGGCCACAGTCATATGAACATGAGAATGATGCTGGAGTTGCTGGAGGATGACAAGGAAGCTTTCCTCCGGAGAAGAAATCCTTAATAATGTAGAATCATCTTCCACCAATTTTGGACAACCAATGGCAAATTTTACCTCCCATGGTTACGTCAACGACCGCTACCCAACGGACATGGGTCCCGTTTGACACATCCGGAAATAGCTCAACCCGGAGATGAGCTAAGAGCTGATTGGAAAAAAATACAATCGTGGCGATAAATTCAAAGCGTACGAAAATTTCGCGGTGCTCGCGGTTTTTCGGTCTCTCATCTGAAGTCACACGATAGGAGGGCTATATTTCGAACGAAGCGTTCCGAGCGCAACAACTTCCTAGGGAGGAAATTAAACGCCAGCACTTGTTGGGAACGACGTGTTTACATGTTCCTCCGCAACAAAGGACACAAGCCAAGGGTTTTTGATGCACATAGACGGAACTTGACTAAATTTCTCAGCCTTCCTTTTCCTAACCCTTCCTCGTTTGCCAAGCCTTAGACCCTCTATCACTGTCTTGAACATTTCATCGCCAGTCAAAATGTTCCACATGCGAAACTAGAACCGTCGTTGCGAGCAGAGTCAAAACTCAACAAAATGTCGAAAATTTCGCCACATTGACCTTGCGGTTGCCAATTTAGTTGACACATACAAGAGATTACTTCTAACGGTTCTGAACTTACGAGGGAGGGAAAAAATATCACAGAATGGCAGAGCACGGTGTTACTCACATGCTTGTTGTCCGGTGTGCCCTCGCTCTCCTCCTATTACGTCTTCCCTCGCCCACGGAACACCCTGTTTCCCTCTCGTATCAGGTGTCACCAGTGGTAGTCGCGAGCGGAGGAACCCTTGCGCTGCCTTCGGCGTCGTCGGCAGTTCTCCGCGCGATGTCTATCTGCCGGGACCCGAGGGACTTTGATCTCTCTCCTCCCTCCCCTAACTCCCCATCTTCCTTCCCCCTCTCCCTCTCTCTCTCGCTCCCCATTGTTAGAATACGCCGATGAGGACGCGGAGGTGAGGCTACGCACGCGTGCGAATGTATGTAGGTGTACATACATAAACATACATATGTGTTATATATATATATATATATATATATATCGTTCGGAAGAGGAGAATCCCGGGGATTTCCAACAATGGGGTGGTTTTTGGGAGGGAGGAAATGGCTGGAGGAAGAGAAGGTGGGAAAAAATGTGGGAGTGGATGAGGTTTTAAAAAGGGGATGGGGTGGGGGTGGAAAACAGGGGGTTGTGGAGGAGGGTTTTTTTTCGAAAGCGAGGATTTCTGTCGGACTTTCATAAACCCCTCCGAAACTCACCCCCTTGCCCATCCTCCGCATTGGGGTGGGGAATGGGATGGGAGAGGCAGAGGGGAGGAGAAATGGGGGTTGATCGGGATGAGGTGGGGGAGGGAGGCGAGCGTCGGGAGGAGAGAGTTTTGGAGGGAGGGAATCGCTCCATCAAACCTCTGCACGCCCCGAAAGCAGGGAAAGTAGGGGTGTTGCAGGGAGGGGAGGGGGTGGGTGCTGTTGGCGGATGGGGGGGGGATGCTGCGCGATGGAGATAGGGGGTGAACAGGATAAATGGGGAAAGAGAGAGAGGGTTGCTACGAGGGTTCAATTTTTTTATTTCCCCTGGATTTGAGGGTTGTTTGGGGGTGGGGATGGGAATAGCTCAGGAGGTATATAGGTGTCAGAGAAGTGAGGGGGATAATGGGAGGAGAGAGGGGGATTTTATTCGCGGGGTGCGTATATGGGGTTGAGAGAAGGGGGTGGATTTGGACAGGATGGGGAGGGGGGGTATGCGCGCTCGAAGTTAAGGGTGCGCTCGTGGAAGTACGATAAGGGAATGCAGGATGGAGAAAAAAAGATGGGGGCGTATAAGGGTTAGGGTTTACTTGGGGGTAGTTTTGGGGTGTGGTTGGTGCGAAAATGAGATCGGGAGGAGATGGATGTTATGCACTCGAAAAGGGTCGACAATTCGTTTATTCTGAGCTCACTTCACGCACTCGGGGGTAAGTAATTAAGGGTGCACTTATACATGTATGTAGGCGTGGCACCCTAGTTGATGCAGGGGGGTGGGTTGTTCGGGTTACTGACCGGAAGGTCACCAACTCCAATTCGGTGGTGAAATTGTACACACTCTCGGATGAATACCCTGGCCTTTCCTGTGCCCCCTGGACCTTTGGGAGAAGCCTCAGGTGGGAAGCAAAAAGAAATATTACAGAGGGATCGGATCGGTAAAAGCCTATCGAGGGGGCGTGCATTTTCCCAGACCACCGCGACGTTTCGTCATGCAGAGCAGGGTCATCGATCGGGTGATACCTCTTCCTATCAAATCAATCCGTAGTGTTTGGTTCTCTAGAAGTGTTGTTAAAAAAAGCAGTAATCAACCCGAAGGTTGGCCTCTGAGAGAAAGCGGATCTCAACTAATGCCTAATAAAAATAAACTCAAGTCGTTTGGGGGTGAAATACAGGCATGAGGGTTGGGTGTATGGGAGGAAATTACTTAATTACTGTCCGCGGTTTCCCGGAAGGCAGACCTAGTCCACGAAAAAAATCACACAGCTAGGTTGATGGTTTGAGGGGGCCTCTCTGGGAATCGAACCTTTGCCCTCCGGTCTTGCATCCCATCCCATTACAATATGAGGAAAAGAGGCTAATTTTTGGGGAAGTAGATCTTTCTATTTGGGGCGGTCAAATGAAAACCGAACACCTGGCATGAAACCACAGTCCGCTGAAAGCTAGCTCTTTCGTGCATCGATACTGCCATCACTGTGGCAGGAGAGGTGCGCAATGATAACTCACAGGTGCACGCAGTTGTTGGGTTTAATGTCCTTGTTGGTGCGCGGAGCGGTTGTCGTGGTGGGTGTTCGGTTTTCATTTGACTACCCCTCATAGCCACCTGCAAACACCCACGCATAAGCATTTAAATCATGACAGCCAAACCAGACGGTTCATTAAAAAAAATCAAATATGGAAGAAAGGAAAGCAAGTTATTCACACGGACTTGTATGGGCGAACAAAGGATACATAAGGATACATAAGGTACATCTCCAGGTAAAAAAAGAAGACTTTTGGTATTTTAATCCGCTTCCTCTCAGTTTCCTGGCGAGTGCTCTACCAATCTAGATAGGGAGTATGGGGGTGTAGAATATCAAATTATTATCCAGAAGTACTTCCTCCTTTATTGAGTTTCGATCTGGAATGGAGAAATATTAACTTCCGTGTCTTTACCGCATAAAGCGTTTTCGTCATTGTCACCATTGGCGCCACGGAAGTAAGTGACGCATTCGTTATAATTGTGAGTAGGTATTGCATATGAGAAATACTTCACTGATGCTGCAAATATTATCAAAGGTGTCATGTTGGTGTTACTGCCTCAATGGGATAATTAATTCGTGAAATGGAATTCGGTTATCCTTGAAGCGTTTTGTTATTTTAAATTGACCCTTTTTCCGTACTTTTAAGGTATTTGTTTCCTGACAGATTACACAGGCCTACAAGAAAAAATTTTTTTTGGTGCCGGGAATCTTTGTGATGATTTTAACAAAATTTGTAGAGCTGAATCCAAATATGAAATCCGTTTTCATTTAACAGCTCTACTTTTTTAGATATGGCACATCTTACGATTAGTTGTTTTAATATTTGATATATTCCGGAAAATAATTTTCAAAGTTAAATAAATCTATAAGTATACTAATTTATAACCACTCTGCGGTGTTCCTTTTATTTTCAATAAACTGTCAATACGTTTTATGTATATTTCTATATTGTTGACCAATGAGATTAAAAAACAAAAATAGTTTGTATCGACTTCGGTAAAAGATGGCAAAATTAGTTCATAAGGTATCCGAACTACTAGCATCAAGACTGCATGAAAAGAATTTACTGCAACCCGGTACAAAAATAAGTTTTTATCGCACAAGGGAAAAGGATATGCTACCCTTCTTTACTCAAGAAGACAATCTTACATTTTGTTTAGACGTTAAGGGTCTTTTGGAAAAAATGGGACTACTATCACAATATGATGCTAGTGATTGGCGTTTGTTTATTGATAGCTCCAAGCGTAGTTTAAAATGTGTACTTCTTCACAATGGTAACAGGTTTGGCGCAATACCAATCGCTCATTACACTAAAATGAAAGAAGAATACGATACAATAGCATTGGTCTTACAGAAGATAAAATACCAGGAACATCGCTGGGTGATTTGTGTAGATTTAAAAATGGTGAACTTTCTTCTTGGGCAGCAAAGTGGCTACACAAAATATCCTTGTTTCTTGTGCCTCTGGGATAGCAGGGACAGACTAAACCACTGGATTAAGAAGGAGTGGCCTAAGAGAGAAAACTTGGTTGTTGGGAAAGAAAACATCATTACTGAATCTTTAGTTGAAAGAGAGAAAATCATCTTACCGCCTCTACATATTACACTAGGCCTAATGAAGCAATTTGTAAAGGCTCTTGACAAGGATGGACCATGCTTCGGCTACTTAAGACTAAAGATGCCCCACGTAAGTATTGAAAAACTTAAAGCTGGTATTTTTGAGGGGCCACAAATCAGACAACTTACAAAGGATCCTGCTTTTGTCGAGTCAATGAATGAGATTGAAAAAATTAGTTGGATGTCATTTGTTGAGGTCATAAAAAATTTTCTAGGAAATCACAAAAGTGAAAATTATATTGAGCTGGTAAACATTATGCTCAGTAACTTCAAATCACTTGGATGTAATATGAGCACAAAAGTTCACTACCTACACAGCCACTTGGACAATTTTCTTGGAAATTTAGGAGACACAAGTGAAGAACATGGTGAAAGATTTCACCAGGATATTAAAACAATGGAAGCTCGCTACCAAGGAAGATGGGATAACCATATGATGGCAGATTACTGCTGGTGCTTAAAACGAGACTGTTTGAACAAAGTGCACTCGAGAAAATCGCGCAAAAGAAGCTTCCGATGTGTTGAGTGATGTTTTTATGTATTTTTTTCTTTTCAATTTGTTTTATTATAGTAAAAAATTTTAGTATTTGTGTTCAATTGTATTGTAAAATTCTGTTGTGTTTGTGGGTGATTTAACAGCCCTAGAAATAAATCAAGTCTTTATATTTAGCGAGTTTTATTATTAATATAATATTCCCATATCATCATGTAGAAGATTTTTTTACGTGAGTAACAACATATCTATATCTTGAAAACTAAAGCTGATAGGAAAAAACTAGTGTCATAATTGGATTCAGCACCCCAATTGTTCTTTAAATCAACATTAAAAGCTCCGGCACCAAAACCACTGTTGGCCTGTTTTATCTGCGTTTTAGAGAAGTTGTACTGTGAGAGTAAACTAAAAACTAATGCACACATGCTTGTAGAACACAAACAAAATGACCTTCAGAAGCACTCCTGGTGGTATATGGAAGTAACATTCCCCATCAACACGCATGCTCAGGTTTGAGCTCATTACATTCATCCAGTGTATTTTGCGAAGCGGAAGTATGGAGGCGTGTTCTAGTGTCAACTATGCCAACGCGAGTTAAACAGCGTGTGCTGTTATCGATTTCTGAACTGCTGAAATAGTGACTCCTACTGAGATTCATCATCGTTAAAAGCTGTTTATGGTGACTATGCTGTTGATAGGTCTACTGTAAATCGGTGGGTAGTAAAATTTCGTGGGTGCGAGCCTGGAAAATCCATAATTGTTGATAAAACACGCAGCGGACGTCCGATCACTGCCACAGACGATAAGCATTGCAAACTCGTCGAAGATTTGATTGAAAATGATCGGCGGATCCCACAAAAACTTATCGCAAACCTTATTGGAATATCCAATGTGAAATTTGTCGGCTTCATTATTGAACATTTTGGATACCGTAAAATATGTGCACGATGGGCTCCACGCCACCATCATCTCACGCGCCACATCACACGTCTTACAGACGAGAACAAACAAAACCCTCATTCCCCCGATTTTGCGCCTTGAGATTTTTATTTGTTTGCTCAACTCAAAGCGAAAGACACCTCAAGGATAATCAATGCACCTCCGGCGATGAAGTGAAGGCAGCTGTGTGGCTTATGACTGACGCCATTTTTTCCGAGCCTACTAGCAGGCAACTGGCATTCGGAAACGAGAATGGTGTGACGTTGTCGTGATTGTTGATAGCAATAGAGCACCGAGGCAACAATTGTCACAAGTGACGACAATGCCACGAAAATATAAACGGAAGAAGTTGGAATGAACAAGCCATGGGAAGTTTATTTTACGTTGAACGAGTAAGAATATACGCTAAAACCCTTAAAGAAGGATAAATTAGCAAACCATTGAGGAAGGGTCCCTTTGTCGTCGCATTGGAAGTTACCTCCAATTTGCAATTTTGTGGAAGGACGGCCTGAGATAAGGTGCTATGAGAGACGGACCTACGTATCCTTGCTCAAAGGTTTCACAGAGTTCGGCCGTGTGACGAGGCCTCCAGTTAGTATATCTGCCGGCCGGTGACTTTTAAAATGTTTCATTTGGAATGTAATTAAGCGTACACATACATTCACACCAAACCGTTTTAGGTAGGCAAACACTAATAATTACGTTAATTTGATCAACAATTTCGAGTTAATAAACTGTCAATTTTTTTCTAATCCAATCCATACCACAAATTATTATGCATAATAATACTTTCACCTTTGTCAGGTTAATACTTTTTGTTCATAATTGCTAAGAAGTATACTTCTGAAATTTTCCTTGCCCTTTGAGTGTCGGCGACCAAATTATCATTTATTACTGTCTCGGTATACACGCATATACGTATATATTTAAAAAAAACATTCATTTACATGAAAATAGATATAAGGAAAAAGGGACTTTTAATAATCAAACCACTTTACTTTTCCACATAAACTTTAAAGCTAATGTGGATATGAGTTAAATAAAGTTTATGTGGAAAAGTAAAGTGGTTTGATTATTAAAAGTCAGTATGAAGATTTTCCACCAAGTTACGCCAGAAACTGTTTCATTTATTCAGGAAAAAGGGATACATATATATATATATATATATATATATATATATATATATATATATATATATATATATATATAGATAACACTTTTTCACATTTTTTAAAACTCCATGGACGTGCACAATAGTGTAAATGGACTAGTAGACAAAAACACAGAAACAGAAACTCATAAAAGTGGGACTCACTGGGCCTCGAATTTTTGGTGGTGCAACCATCTTTCTCAAGAGGAGTTAGGAACAGAACAGGAGTCCTGAGAAAGATGGTGGAAAGTTCCTCTTGAGAAAGGTGGTGGCACCACCGAAAATTCCAGACCCGGTGAGTGTATATGTGTATGTATCAAGACAGTGATATCGAGGAATGTTGTCCCCCCACGGCCTTATTTGCTTTCATCTCCTTTAATGTCCTTTCTATTTCATCGTCGAGTATGCCTGGACCTAAGCTATCTTCTTCTACGTCATGTTCCTTTTCTATGTCTAACCTTGTCGGCCTAAGTTCTCTACCATACAGTGTTTCTATATATTCCTTCCATTCCTCTTGGATTTTTCCTGGTTCAACTATTATCTTACCCCACTTCTTTAACTGTTAGCACAGATCCTGCCTTCTTACTTCCCGATGATAACTTAACCCTGCTGAATAGAGCACCAATTTCACCCTTCCTCTGTAAACTTTCCATATCCTCGCATTCCGTTTTCCACCATTCTTCTTTTGCTTTATTTGTGGCCCTTCTCAATTTATTGTTTTACTCTTTGTACTTCATTTTGCCTAACTCTGTGCTTACATTCTTCCATTTTTTACACTCATCCATCCTTGCAATTATTGCAATCATCTCATCCGTTACCCAATAGTTTCCTCATCCTTTTCCCGTTAACGGTTCCTATAGTGTCTTTTGCGGCTTTCGATATCAGTTTCTTGATACATTTCCATTTTTCTTCGATAGTACTCAGCTCTCTCTCTCTTCCTATGTCTATAAATATAAGTATATATATATATATATATATATATATATATATATATATATAACTTTTGGACGTCACAATAGAACACAGAATAAAACAGATAACACGTAAAAGGACACTCACACTGTAGATGATTTAAGCTTTCGGCCTACTCCGAGGCCTTCTTCCCTTCTTCAGTATATATATATATATAATTTGCTGTTTTTATTATCTGTACCCTACCGTTTTGGAATTGTTTGACATAAGCGCAGACTGTGAAATAGTACATTCATTTGCAAAGAACAAAACAACGAACACACTAGATATATATGGTTTTTCGACTCTCCTCCATGCCATCAAGGTGACCAAACTATCTGAGTGTACTAATTTTACATTTTTCTTCTACAACCTTTGAATCTAATCCGAATTTTTTCTAACTTCCAATCATTTTTATAACACCATGTCTCCTTTTTTAACCGCAAGCCCTCCTCACGCAGTGAAACGGTGCATAGGTATACATTTTTTATGTTTATTCGTAGAACAGTCGGTTACAGCATTTTTGTGAAAATTCTCGCGAATTTCAATTATTCAGATTTTTCCTTCAGGAGCCCCCGCCACAGAGAGTTCTACATATCTCGAATCCCAGCGCCATCCCCACTCCCAGCATCCAACGGATTGGACCGCAGGTGTGCGTACAATGCTGAGGAATATTAGAAAAGTTATTAATTAATTAAACCATCGAGCTTAATGTAACGAATGCAAGGGGTGGGATGGAGAGAGGAAGGGGGGGGGGGGGAGAGGGGGTCGTGGTGGAGAATGTCGTTTGCTGGCGATACAAAACTTTCCTCGAAAATTAATTAATTCCGACGGCATCGCCTAATTAATTATTTGGACCTCAGATGTGCGGACGCTGAGAAAACACATCAAATGAATATCAATGGGAAGATACAATGCTGGGGGCAGGCCCAGATTCGTTGAAAAGTTGTCGTGATGAATGAAAATAGTCGCCAAGAGGCTTTTAGGCCTGGTTTGGGAATCGTTAAGGGCGGAGAGGTTTTTTGGCGCCGGTTTACTCAGAACAATTATGGCTAGTGGTTTGGACGTTGAAATTTCTAATCAGGTTTCGGCGCGATGAATTTTCACGAACACTTGCTTATTACAGATGTGAACGTCATTTATTCTCTGTCCAATTACTATCGCGGGAGTGAAATTGGAATTATTAATTTTCCGAATCAGTACCTCACAGCGGCTAGAAGAATTTCACTGGACTATGTTGCGATCAGCCATTGAAGCGCAGTGCTACTGGCGACAGGTGCGAGAGATCAAACCGGCATAATAATAGTAGAAATCGCACAATGAGTAGAATAAATGTGGGGAAAATATAATTCATTGCAGATCTAAGTAAAAATTGCTAAAATTCATCATCATTAGGGCACGCTCATGTGTCGACACACCAATGCCAGTACCTCTGCCACGCTTCTGGTGTGCTTCCTGTTTGGCATCGACAAGGCCATCATCGTTCAGGCACCTCGCCAAGGCCTTTGTGATATAATCCAGTGGTCCAAAATGGCACTCAAAGGGGTTATACTTGGGTCGCATTCGAAGGCCCATGTCTCGTCACAAGTAACCACCTATTCTGAAAAAATCAGGTCATTTTGACAATGGTCCAAGGGGTCAAAGGCAAGAATGTCATACAAGCAGCTTTTCGAGAGCACCTTGGAGACCATATTCTGTAAGAATGCAATGCACTGTGGCTTTCTGAAAAATACCTTCTGTTAATATCCTGACACTTTGGGGTCAATCAGATTTGAGAATGCGTTTCAGTTTGAGCACGTTTTCATCACTCCGTGTTTGTTGATGGATTTACAAGGCATTCCTCGTCGTCAACCTCCTCGTTACCCTCCCCAAACATCCTGTGCGGAAGCATTAAACCATCACTTGGGACATTTCTTCTTCTTAAGGTTTAACCAAGGTCATGGTCTCCGAACCCAATTTTCCAAGCTTAAATGTACAATTTAATCACATCCGCACACTATAAATTCCCACGGTTAACGGACGTGGGTCGCGTTGCTTTCCCGAGACCTCCCATTACCTTCCCTATCAGAAATCGCCCAGCTCCAGCCTCCTGCATTGGTGGCAAAAAATCATTCCACTTATATTTGGGACAGACCCTGTGCTTCGTGTGTCGCCATCCAATGAAAATTGGTTAAATTTCAAATTTCCTTTTTAACCGTGGCTATCAAGTGCTTTCACGAGCTAAGTCTTCATTATAATATTATATTCAAAAGAAAGTTCTCCATTCGAAAACTAAAGAACAGAATGGGAAAGGAATCGATGTAAATGGAAAAAGAGATACTGAGGTTTCGAGAAGAAAGAAGGCTAAGTTTAACGTTAAGAGATGAAGACAAAAACAAGGGTAAGGTCTTGGAAGTGCTTCGAACGAAGATGGTAAAAGTGGTCGTGACATAAGAAGTAGCGATAAGGCGAAGTAGGCGAAGAAGATGACAAAAGAAGCTAATGACAACTGATGATACAGTTGATAATGGTGCAGTTGATGACAGGGACATTCAGTAAGGATGTTAAGAAAATACTTGCGAACATTTTGAATCGCAGCGTGGCTTCCTTGCGGCTCGGAAACATGGTTATTATATACAACCTGGGTGCCGTGCTTAAATCCGGACAATCTTCAATTTTGATTTACCGCCATATCGTAGTTCCCCTGGAGGTCACGATGGGCGTTTTTGGAAGCTATAGGCATCTAATAAACAGTCATAACCTCAAAATGGTCGAGATGTTACGAACAAGTACAATCGAAGAGCCGCTTTATCGAAAGTGTTCGCCCAGTGAAATAGTTCGATTCTTTGAGTCTCCCAGATCAACCGTTTACCATATTGTGGCTCAGTATAGTGCTTCAGAGAAGTCTGGGGAAGGTTTGGCTAACCCGACGAGGAAACCTCATTATGAGGAAACACTCATTTGTTCAGATTTTTTAGCGCCGCACCCTATAGAAATAAAAATATATACATTTCTATATTATATATTTGATTATGCGGGTCGCGGTGGTCTAGAGGGTAGAGCGTTGTACTATTGACCGGAGGGTCCCGGGTTCGATTCCCGGAAAGGCACTTAGGGCACCTGCAGCTCCACCCAAGCTAGTTGATTTTTCGGGTACCAGATCTTCCTGGGAAACCATAACCAGCACGGGGGGAAGGAACTGGCCCCCCTACCCTGATGTGTGAATATTCACACGCCGTCGGGCTTGGTACATGGGTGAGCTCTACCATCTCCTACTAAACCGACCTTCGGGTTGATTACTGTGTTTATGGTTTTTATATTTGATTATATATTTGAATACATACAGGTATATGTTTAAAATTTGAACATATAAATATATTTGAATATATATTTTTATATTTGAATATATATATATATATTGAATATATATATATTTTGAATATATATATTTGAATATATATATAGAAATATTTTTTTAATATATATATATTCAAATACGAAATCCCGCCATACTGCGAACAAATACTATCTCACACATCGAAATGGATATAAGGAAAGGGGATAGGAAAACACAAAAGACGTACACAGGACAGGTAGGGAAGGCGGATTTGAGCATATCACAAACGTGTATATATCAAATAGAAATATATTATTTTTATTATTAGGTAATTTACCGGTTAAGGTAGGTTTTTGGATGGACAAAACTATCAAATAAACATTTTGTAACTCCAAATAAACCCAATCCAGCAACCTAATCTATATCAGGTCCCTCCTCATCTCTGTGTACTTCCTTCCTCCCTTCATCCCGTCCAACATCCCTATCCTATTCCTGCCCTTCCCTCGCTTGCCCAAAATTCTCCCCTCTATTACCTTATTCAACATTCCACTACCGCTCAATACGCCTTTCATCGATTTTTCTTGCCTCCATAGGATTTCTCTCAACAAACCCCTCTCCTCACCCACCATCTCCAGTACTTCCTCATTTGTTTTCCTTTCGGTCCATTTCACCTTCTCCATTCTTCTCCACACCCACATTTCCAAAGCCTCCAATTCACGTCTATCCTCCTGCTTCAATGACCACGTTTCCGCACTGTACATAGCTACACTTCAAATTAGAGTTTTTACGAGTCTTGTCTTAACATCCCTACTCAACGTCCCCGTCATCAACTCCCTCCTCCTTGAGAAAGCCTCCTTGCCTAGCGCAATTCTTCTCCTTACGTCCCTACCACTTTGACCGTATTGGTCCAAAACACTTCCGAGATACGTAAACTGTTCTACCTACTCTATTTTTTCCCCTGCCATTTTAATGTTTAGTTTAGCCTTTTTCTTTTTGAAAAATCGCATAACCTTTGTTTTATTTATATTGATTGTCATCCCTTATCTATCGTACTGAACCTCCAATTCACTCAGCAATGCCTGCAACCCCTTGGCTGACTGAGCAACTAATACTCGGTCATCAGTAAACATAACCGATTTTACGAAATCCAAGGTAGATGGAAGGAATATATAGAAAGACTGAAACCAAATGAGGAAGTATTGGAGATGTTGGGTGAGGAGAGAGGTTTGTTGAGAGAAATCCTATGGAGGCAGGAAAAATGGATGAAAGGTGTATTGAGTGGTAGTGGAATGTTGAATGAGGAACAGGATACGGATGTTTGACGGGATGAAGGAGGGAAGGAAGTACACAGAGATGAAGAGGGGCCTGATGTAGATTAGGTTGCTGGATTGGGTTTTGTTTGGAGTTACAACATGTTTATTTGATAGT